>NW_025561454.1:0-21697 GCF_020424385.1 Procambarus clarkii | reverse complement strand
CCTTAATCTGTGAAAAACTTGGAGGTATTTGAACCTGTACAACAGGTAGAGCAATGGCAGTTTTTGCTAGTGAGTCTGCCTTTTCAATACCATCTATGCCAATTTTTTATTTTTATTTTATTTATATATATACAAGAAGGTACATTGGGATTGAGGATACATAGCATAGTAACTACAATCTTGTAAAGCCACTATACTACGCACAGCGTTTCGGGCAGAAGAAAATTTTAAGTAGGTAAATACTTGCAAAATTTATAAAAAAATTATAACAGTTACAAAGCAAGAAAAAAATAAAAGATGAGAGAAAGTTGTAGGTATATTAAAGCACATAGGTAACTTAGATTGATTGCAATGACAGCTTGAATGGTAGTTTAACAAAAATTAGTAGGCACAATACAGCATTTTCTGATCAGGGAGAAATAGATACTGGCAGTATGGGGCTTTAAATTTATTGAAGATTAAATTCTGCAAAACATGTAAATATATAAAGTTTCAAATATATAAAGTAAGTAAATATATAAAGTTTATATTAAAATATATAAAGTAAATATATAAAGTAAGAATTAACAGTAACAATTCCAAGTCCGAGGACTAGATTTAACTTAAAAGGTACACCCGTAGTAAGTATGAGACCTTAGCCTATAGTGACATGGGGCCGGATTCAGGGACGGTATTTACGAAGGTTTTTCCTCTTAGCTAAGAGCGTTTTCCGTCTTAGCGCCTTCGTGGCAGCTACGTCCATATTCAATTAACTACCCTAAGTGGAAAAATCTTCGTAAGTTCATTCCGGGATTTAAGTGTGTTTCGACCACTCGTAGCTTTACGTAAACTGGATATGTCATTTTTTCTCTACTACATAACACTGGGATCGATTTATGATATTGGAACATGACCAAAATTCCGTTCGTATATGCGCTGGTTTGTGTTCGCTGTTGTTCTCGTCTGAATAAATACATGGCACTTGTTCATATAATTAGCGCTTCCATTATTAGAATTATTTATCCATTATTAGAATAACAAGGTGCAAACCATATCCCCTTACAGTTGAAATCTATTTATTTATATACAAGAAGGTACATTGGGTTGCGAGAGTACATAACATTTATTAAGAGGTACATTGTAGCAAGATTTGAGATTAAAGGATTTAAGACTAACACGTTTAGAAACAAGGCGCCCCCGAAGGAGGCTATTATTTGTTATGCATCCCATACTCAACCAGTAAGTAGTGGAGCAAAACATAGATTACATGGTCATAAAGTCTTAATCAGACCAATTCAATTTCTTTCTTTATTATGCACCCCATACCCATCCCGTGGGCGGTGGTGTAAAGGATTACAGAGGCACATAATCGGTTCAGGAACTGAACCTTCTAGTTCGTTTAGCTAAGCAAATATCAATTTGTGACGCTAGTTACAAAATTATTAATATTATATATACATGTACACACTCTCATACATACATGTACATATATATATATATATATATATATATATATATATATATATATATATATATATATATATATATATATATATATATATATATATATATATACGTATACATACACATACATATCTAATCACCTACACAAATACACACATCAATAATCTTTGTGTCACAAGTGATCAACAAGAGGCTCACAACAGTCACTATACAAGGCACTTTACATCTATGGTGAGTCACACAGTTACTAGTCTTGCTGCACACCCACCCAACTGGGCGGCAGCTTTACAGTCATGTGCATGCATTACCTACAGTAAGCAAATTTTGGATACTTCGCTAAGATTTCGAGCAGCACATCATTATGAATGAATTACTTACACATTTCTTGGACACTATTGATGGTGTTATCTCTAAATTCCGCGATTTTTCACATTCCATTATATAATGACGCAAAGGATGCGAATAGTTCTGCTGACAGAGTTTACATTTAGTCAAATCTACATCAGCAGATGTTACAAACTCCCAGAGGTATTTGTAGCCGAGCCTAAGCCTAGCAGTGGTAACATCGAGAAGTCTACTAACATTATTGGATGACCCATAGACGTGCGGTTCTTCCTGCATAATAGAATGATGATAGATGGAGTAACTGGTTTGAATTTCACTTTGCCTCAAGTCTCCGAAATTTAGTTGATGTTCCTGGGATATTGCTGCCCTCAGGCTGCTCAAAGGCAGTCCAAGTTTGTAATCAATTCCCTCTTTACGAGCAAAAGTCTTGGGCAACTCATCAGTTCTCAGTGGCTATTTTTACATTATCATTTACAACTAACTTAAGTTAAATAACAACCAGTAAACAGACTGCTGTTTTCTAATTCTAGTTCAGGCACTTCCTGGGATAAAACGCGAACATTCCTTGAGGAACTGTGAGGTGCTTATCTGTTTTTCCTCGTAACGGTCCCAAAGCTTCCACAAATGTTCCTGTTTCTCTTTATTGCCCTTGCGGCGACTGGACTTTAGCTTTTGATCAGAAACCAGTTGGTATTGCAAGGTTACCAGGGACGCCTCACGGTATAGTAAGGGGATTAAAATATATAAAGCCAAGTTGTCCCTCACTGCCCTTAGATTCAGACGGTAGTGCCATCCTTCTACGTCATTGTTGGTCCTCACCAGTCGTCTAAATGCACACCAGTTCCCCAATTCCCACACACTGTTGCACAGCCACATATTTTTTTATGTAATGAGTTAATTGTGTCGTTAAGGGTGGACTGCTAGCCGACTTTTCTAATTCAGCAAACGCCTTACAATTATGTAGTACATACGTACCACATAAGTACGTGTGTGTTACACACGTACACACACACACACACCTTGTCAAGCACAAGACGAAGCTTGAAAAAGTTTAGTGGTATGCCAATAGGCTAGTCCCAGGACTAAGAGGCATGAGTTACGAGGACAGGCTGCGAGAAATGCACCTCATGACACTGGAAGACAGAAGAGTAAGGGGAGACATGATCACTACCTACAAAATTCTCAGAGCAATTGATAGGGTACATAAAGATAAACTGTTTAACACGGGTGGTAGGCGAACAAGGGGACACAGGTGGAAACTTAATACCCAAATGAGCCACTGGGATGTTAGAAAGAACTTTTTCAGTGTCAGAGTAGTTAATAGATGGAATGCATTAGGCAGTGATGTGGTGGAGGCTGACTCCATACACAGTTTCAAATGCAGATATGATAGAGCCCAGTAGGCTCAGGAATCTGTACATCAGTTGATTGCCAGTTGAGAGGCGGGACCAAAGAGCCAGAGCTCAATCCCCCGCAACCACAACTAGGTGAGTATACACACAAACACACACACGTACACACACACACACAGACACAAATATACACACACTAATGCCTCTATTCACCTTGCAGTAAATAGAAACCTGAAAGTCAGGAAGCTGCTAAAGGCTGCATCTTGGGGATGTGTGTGTGTGTGTGTGTGTTAGATAAAAATATATGTTGTTTAGATATGATGGAGGAAAAGAGGCCGAGAGTCGGTACATTAGACAACCGACGCTTAGAAAGGCGGGGTCCAAGAGCTAACAGCTAAATCTTGGAAATAATAAATTAAAATATTTAATACACCCACATACATGTTTCACATTATTTTGGCTGAGGGCACACTGAGGGCTGATGGCCCCGTCGACGGGGCAGGAAGTCGGTGGTTGATCAAAGGCCTCCCACATCCTGCACATACCTGAGGATTATTCCGGCTTAATTTTAAACGGAAGTAATGTCTTGGCATTTACGGCTTCAGCGGGTGGGTGGGTCCGTGGGTTTATTACACTATGAGTGAAAACAATCGCCTATTCTCTATTTTATATTGCCGCTTGTAGAGCTAGAAGCTGTTGCCTCTTGTGTGCGTTGCACAAGGGGATTAATATCTGGATTAATATCTTTCAATATTTCCAGTATTTTTTAAGGTATCGCTTAAATACCGAAGATACTGCTATTGGACACCGCTTAATTGACAATGTCTCAACAACGCAGGCTAAAGATGTGCGTGGCTCCTGCTATTGCAATGCTGCTCATTTGTTTTTCAATGATGGGCCTTAGTTGCCCCCTCTCTAACTTACCGTTCTCCATCTTCTGCAAACATTTCCCCTCATACATCTCCCCCCTGTCCATCTTTGTCCCCTGTCCCGCACTTTGTCCCCTTGCCCACATTTTCTGTCCTCTGTCCCAGATCCCTTTCCCCCTCTCTGTCCCCTGTCCCCCCTTTCCATCTCTCTGTCCCCCTGTCCCTCTCTATCCCATTGTCCCTCTCTCTGTCCCCCCTGTCTCTCTCTGTCCCCCTGTTCTTCTCTGTCCTCCTGTTCCTCTCTCTGTCCCCCTGTCACTCTCTGTCCCCCTGTTCCTCTATGTCCCCCTGTCCATCTCTCTGTCCCCTGTACCTCTCTGTCCCCCTGCCCACTCTTTCTGTCCGCTGTCCATCATCTGTCCCCCTCCCTTTCCTCCAGTCCCCCTATCCATCTCTGTCCCTGTCTCTCGATCTTCCCCTGTCCCTATCTCTGCCCCCTGTCCCTCTCTCTGTCCCCCTGTCCGCCCTTTCTGTCCCTCTGTTCCTGTCCTTCTATCGCTGTATCTATCGATGATTTCTGTGTTGTTTACTAGGATTTCTCTGGCGATGGTTTGGTTGTGGGAAGAGATTATATGTTCCTTAATGGAGCCCTGTTGCTTATGCATAAGCAACAGGGCTCCATTAAGGAACATATAATCTCTTCCCACAACAAACCATCGCCAGAGAAATCCTAGTAAACAACACAGAAATCATCGATAGATACAGCGATAGCAGGCGGCTTGATATTTGCGAGGCACTACACATCAAGAAGTCAACACCAGCAATCAATAGCCAATTATTGCACAACTATATTCTACCCACCTCAAGACTCCGCTCCAATATAGAAGCATCAAGAAATATGGACCAATAGGCTTTCTACAAACACTTCTATTCAATATCCATTGTTTCGTGTTCTGTCTTGTGTTGATGAAATTAATACCCTATTAATACTCTTGTTCTGTCTTGTGTTGATGAAATTAATACCCTATTAATACCACACTTTGTTCTGTCTTGTGTTAATGCCACATTACCCCTTCCACCTCACTCAAAGGTAGATATAAAATCGGAGATACGTAAGTTCTATTCAGTTGTGTATTTGTGAACTAAAGTCTTTGAAAATGTAATAAGTTTTACGAAACGCGCCCGTGTCGCGTCAGACTAGAAATAAAAATGAATTTTGGAGAATTGATTTTTGATTTACCTCCAACAGTGAAGCGTAATGTACGAAAGATTGAGAAAATTCGTGTTAGAATTATTAATCTTACTTTTTCGGTCATATTTAATAATATATGTCTACAGGAAAGACTGCTACCAAAATATACTAATATATATATATATATATATATATATATATATATATATATATATATATATATATATATATATATATATATATATTGGTGTATACTGGCAGCAGGTTTTCTTTCAAACATGTTTCATTGAATATGACCGCATATTCTGTATTTATTATTTTCTGGTTTAGGGCTTCTATCCCTCTAACTATTTTCTTAGCATCAGGGCTTAATTGAAATAGGAGTTCTCCAAAACTCATTTTCGTACTTTTAAGGTGAAGAAAAGAAGTGATTTACTATAGAGTGTATTACACTTATTTGTATAATTTGCACGACGTTTCGAACCTCTATGGTTCATTCTCAAGTGAAAAGATCTTACAATACTAGTTGATTTTATACCCGCATTAGGTCAGGTGATAATACAATGAAGGTGAAAACATGGGGGGATACATAAGGGATTAACATAGGGGCTGCAGAAGGCTTATTGGCCCATACGAGGCATCTCCTATCTAAACACAAAGATTAATCCAGTGTAATTGGCCTGTTATGTTGGACATTGTCTTCTGTGTTGGCATCGATATGTTCTTGTCTTGTCCTTACTCTCATGGTGGGTAGAGTAAATAGTTCCGTGATTTGGGTGTTCATGGTAGGTCGCTCTATTCTTATGTGAATTGCCTCAAGAATTTGTAATCTTCTTGAATCTTGGGTTTTGTCTATTATGCAAGTATTCTTGTTCAACATTTCTCTTGTTAGAGTAATGTCATGGGCTTGTCTCATGTGATTCCTAGGGGCACCAGATTGAAGATGGCATGTCAAACGCCTCGTCAGCTTGGTCGACGTCATACCTATGTACTTACATTGAAGGTTACATCCTTCGTGGGGGCAAGTGTACATGTATACAACGCTTGACTGCTGTAGAGGGTTCTCCGTCGGCTTCGGGCTGTTTTTGATAAGGAGTTCGGAAGTCTTCTTGGTTTTGTAGAATATTATCAGGTTTATGTTTTGGTTAGGAGTAGTGCTTTTTACTCCTTTACGGATTATTTCTTTCATTATTCTTTCCTCTTTTATATGT
This sequence comes from Procambarus clarkii, assembly GCF_020424385.1. Classification (NCBI taxonomy): domain Eukaryota; kingdom Metazoa; phylum Arthropoda; class Malacostraca; order Decapoda; family Cambaridae; genus Procambarus; species Procambarus clarkii. Next base: position 15,285 of record NW_025561454.1, on the reverse strand, counting down.
TCACTGTGCATGGTTGATTTGTAATATAATTTTATTGGGGGTGTTGTGGTTTCTGTTCTAGGTTCTGAATTATACCAACGGTCCAAGTGTCTTCTTATAGCAGCGTTTATTTCCGCGTTGCTATATCCGTTGTTCACCAATACCTGAGTTACTCTTTCAAACTCTCTACTCACGTTGCTCCATTCAGAGCAGTGGGTAAGCGCTCGACGAATATAAGCATTGAGAACACTGGCTTTGTATCTTTGGGGGCACTCACTTCTACCGTTCAGGCATAATCCTATGTTGGTGGGCTTGGTATATACGTTGGTGCTTAAAGAGGTTCTTGTTTTTGTTATTAGTACATCCAAGAATGGCAGACTGTTATTTTCACTATTTTCATGTGTAAATCGGAGTACTGACTCTCTCTCTAGGTGTCTTTTTAGGTCAATTAGTTCATCTGAGTCTTTTACTATTACGAATATGTCATCTACATAACGGCAGTATACAGTTGGTTTTTGTCTGCTACTGAAGACCCTATCTTCGATGGTTCCCATATAAAAATTAGCAAATAAAACTCCTAAGGGGGAGCCCATTGCTACTCCGTCTATTTGTAAATACATGTCTCCTTGTGGACTGATGAAAGGGGCTTCCTTTGTACATGCTTCGAGAAGACTTTTCAAGTGTGGCTCTCTCTCTAGGTGTCTTTTTAGGTCAATTAGTTCATCTGAGTCTTTTACTATTACGAATATGTCATCTACATAACGGCAGTATACAGTTGGTTTTTGTCTGCTACTGAAGACCCTATCTTCGATGGTTCCCATATAAAAATTAGCAAATAAAACTCCTAAGGGGGAGCCCATTGCTACTCCGTCTATTTGTAAATACATGTCTCCTTGTGGACTGATGAAAGGGGCTTCCTTTGTACATGCTTCGAGAAGACTTTTCAAGTGTGGCTCAGGTATGTCTAATTTGGGGGTGCTCTCGTCTCTGTATACTCTGTCCAGTATCATTCCTATGGTTGTGTCGACTGGGACGTTGGTAAAAAGGGATTCAACGTCCGGGGAAGCGATGATTCCATCGGGCTGGGTAGATTTGATCAATTCTAGGAAATCTGCTGATGATTGTAGACTAAACTTACTTGGAGTGTATGGAGTTAGGAGTTCATTGAGTTTCTTTGCCAGGTGATAAGTTGGGGTTGGTATTTGGCTGATTATAGGGCGTAGTGGGTTACCTGGTTTATGCGTCTTAACATTGCCGTAGGCATATCCTAAGCCATAGTCGCCTTGAAGTTTATTGAAATGCACACTACCTTTCTTTGCGTTGATTGCTGTAATTGTTTTGTTTACTTTCCGCTTAAGGTCTTCTACGGGGTTCCTCGTGATTCGTTGAAATTTGGAGTCGTCACTTAGGATGTCGCTAATTTTGTTCATGTATTCATGGGTAGGAATCAATACATATGCTGCTGTTTTGTCGGCTTTTCTTATTGTTACGTCTTTCAGATTTTTTAGTTGTTTCGCTGCTTCTTTGAGTCGTGGGGTTAAGATTGTAGATGAATATGTTCCTCGTTTTTTCCCTGCTTCTGCAAGTAGTTCAGCTTGAAGTGTGTCAGTGGTGATGACTTTTTTGTTGTCTTCTAGCTTATGGATATCGTCCAGAAGCATTTCGATTTCCAGGCGTTTTTGATGCATCTTTGGTTTAGATAAGAATTGACAATTTAGACCAAGATTTAAGAGGTCTCGTTGGTCCTGGGTAAGATCATAAGAAGTCAGGTTAAAGTAGCCATCTTTAGGACGAGGGATTTTTAGCTGTGGACAGGCGTTACTCTCGCTTTTTTTAGAATATCTGGGAAGGTTTGGAGTTCAAGTGACTTGTTGAAGAGCAAAGCAATAGCAGGGGCTAAAGATCTGGAGGCTTTTTTGTAAATTAAAGTTGGTATCTCCTCAAGGGCACCAGACTTGGTTTTAAGGGAAAGGATTATCTCATTGACGTCAGTGGAATTAATAGGCTTTAGGTACAGAGACTGTGGATAGTTACCTGAAAGATAGTCATTAATGTCTGTACTGGAAGATGGAATATCATTTGCAAGGGATGAACCAATGGAAGAGAAGAACCTATTGAACTCAATAGCAGAATCAGAGGCTGAAGGCTGACCATCGTTATTAGACAGGAGAGTCGGTTTGTTATTTAAAGACTTCTTTGATCCCAATATTTGAGAAATTGTTCTCCAAGTTTGTTTAATGTTGCTCTTTATTTGGGTAAATTTATCTTCGTAGTATTTAGTTTTGGCTCGTCTAATTATCTTAGACAGCAATAATGAGTAATTCTTTGAGAATTCTTTGGAGACAATTCCTAACCTATACTTCTTCTCAAGGTCATGTTTTTTATTAATAGATTTAAGTATTCCCTTTGTAAGCCAGGGATTGTTAAGCCTTTTGGTTGTGACTTGTTTTGTAAGCATAGGACAGTGGGTATTATAAAGGCTAAGAGTTTTTTGAAGAAAAGATTGCACTGCTAGGTTGATGTCCACTATGTTACCTAACTCGGACTCCCAGTTGACATTATCAGCAGCAGTTATAAAATTGTCTATAGCAGTTTCATTGTGTAGTCTAAAACGGATCACTCTTGACTCAAGAGGTGGTTTGCTAATATTAGTTAAGAGAAATGTGGGGTAATGATCTGTAGTGCTATCGGTGATTATACCTGAAGTAAGCGGAGAGGTTATGTTTGTCCAGATGTGATCGAGCATAATAACATAAATATTAATTTATTTGGTTTAAATATAACCAAATAAGTAACGTGAATAAACTGCAAGAGCCAAGCGTAAATACTGTAACCACTGAGGAAACTAGGCAAAAATGCAGGGCCAGGGAACGTAAAGCAAAATAAGGGCCCGCGAATACTGCAAATAGCACCTCCTGGCTGACTTTACTTAATAAATTACTTTTAACTCTGCAAATAGAACATCCTGGCTGACTTTACTTAATGACGTAAGACAAGGAAAAGTGAACAAACACACTGTAGCACAGCGAACGCAAAAATTGAACATGCGACATGCGCGAGGCAACGAATGAAGGAGTAAATTAAGTTAGGCTGTTGGCAAAAGGAATCCGTGGTGACCTGAAAGCAGAGGCATGTCAGGGCTGAAATGTCGCAGCCCTTTAGTCTTTAAATGCCTTTAATTTAGTCGCAGTCTCCGTGGTGTAGTGGTAAGACACTCGCCTGGCGTTCCGCGAGCGCTATGTCATGGGTTCGTATCCTGGCCGGGGAGGATTTACTGGGCGCAATTCCTTAACTGTAGCCTCTGTTTAACGCAACAGTAAAATGTGTACTTGGATGAAAAAACGATTCTTCGCGGCAGGGGATCATATTCCAGGGACCATAGGATTAAGGACTTGCCCGAAACGCTACGCGTACTAGTGGCTGTACAAGAATGTAACAACTCTTGTATATATCTCAAAAAAAAAAAAAAAAAAAAAAAAAAATGTAGAACATGATTATGAATAAGGGCAAGGCATGTCGCGAGATGTCTGCAAGTACAAAATAAGAAACCTTCCATATAAAGTGTGAAAATCTTAGTTTACAAGTCTTAGAAAGGCAAAGAATGGGATATCATTAAATATACGACGTTCCCGACGACGCTTCGACGCCGCCATCTGCTGGAGGGTACCGTGCCCCAGGCAACATGGGGGCTACCCCCCTGTCCAGGGCACTGCCCCTGGAACTGTACGCCGAGGACTTAACGAACACCGAGGGAGACGAGTCATCCTGGATTGCCGGCGGCAACGCCAAACCCAGGGCCTGTGGTGCGTACCGTTAGACGTAAACCTGCAGACGTCGTCGTGCTGATCTCGGGTCCGTGCTTACAACGCCAGCGTCTCCCTCCGACGTTGAAGAACAACCGACGACACAAGGCGGACGGGCAGGCGGACGAACGCTGAACTTGCAACGTAGAAGGAATCCCTGCTACAACGGACGGGCAGGGCGCTTAAGACAAACACACCGGGCTACACCGGCCAGGCGGGAGCGCCTGGGAACCAACCTGCCGGTCGACACCGGCCAGACGGAGTACATGGAGTAACGGTCCTGGCTACCCCCCAGGCAAGCAGGACACGTGCCTGAGGGCCTGGGCGACGGAAAGCTTTAAATAACACACCGGGCTACACCGGCCAGACGAACGTCTGGGTACAACATGCCGGTCTTACACCAGGCAGACGGACGTCTGGGGACAACTTGTTCGGTGACAACTCCGGGGAAGACGTACCTGGGGACTCCGGGACTCCAAAGGGGCCTGGGACTAACTCCCCGGGCAACACGGCCGGGCGAGACGTGCCTAGCTGAGAACACACCACACACGCCAAGGACCCCGTGGCCTACCAGCCAAGCGCTGCCACAAGGCGCTGGGAACCAACCTGCCGGGCAACACCGGCCAGACAGAGGACAAGGAGTAACGGTCCTGGCAACCCCCCAGGCAAGCAGGACACGTGCCTGAGGGCCTGGACGACGGAAAGCTTGAAATAACACACCGGGCTACACCGGCCAGACGTACGTCTGGGGACTACATGCCGGTCTTACACCGGGCAGACGGACGACTGGGGACAACTTGTTCGGCGACAACTCCGGGGGAGACGTACCTGGGGACTCCGGGACTCCAAAGGGCTTGGGACTACCTCCCCGGGCAACACGGCCGGGCGAGACGTCCGAGGGCGACGTGCCTAGCTGAGAACACACCACACACGCCAAGGACCCCACGGCCTACCAACCACGCGCTGCCACATGGCATGCTCAGGGCCTAGACGAAAGGGAGGGGGGGGGGTGGGCCGCACACAGGCGCGCCTGTACGGGCGCAAGGCAGCCCGAGCCCCGACGTGGGGAAACCGTGGCGCAAAGCCACGTGGATTAGCACCCAAATAAGGGAAAAGGAAGGGCAGAACACAGCCCAGCCGTGCGCTCCATGGAGCGCCGTGCCAAGTGGCAGCACGACCAGGCGTGTGCCCCATAGCAGGCCCGGGCGAAGGGCCGGAACCTGGCCACGAGTCGTCGCCAGAGCGACGCTTGACCGCACAGGGAGACCCGACCCCTGGGGACAGCCCAGGGAAACCGGCAGACCGGCAACAGGGAACACCCGAGGGAAAACAGGAAAGTCGCAGAAGCACGCCCTGCCGGCCAGGCACGTGACGCCCCGGCAAGGCATGGGCCCCAAGGCGGGGCCCGCCAGAGGGCCACCCACGCCTGGCCACGTGTCGCCGCCGCCAAGAACATGCGCCCCGGGCGTAGGACCGAACCTGGCCACAAGCCGTCGCCGACGGCGACACATGTCCTCGGACAAGGAGAAAACCTAGCCCCCTGGGCCGGCCCAGGGAACCCGGCGGGCCGGCAGCGGGGAGCCCCAAAGGAAAGGCGGGAAGGACGCCGACGCACACCCAAACGACCAGACACGTGGTCGATGGCGGCAAGGCATGGGCCCCAAGGCAGAGCACGAAGGGCGAAGGGCCCTTCACGCCTGGCCACGTGGCGACGCCGGCAAGGGCACACCTGGCCGCCGACGGGGCCCCGGGCAGGGCGCGTGCCTGGGCACGCCACGCTGCGGGGCCCCCTGGACACGACGGGCGCGGCTGGACGGTGCCCCACCTGAGAGGAGACCGAACGCAGGCCCCTAGGGACGCGGCCCGGCGCACGCCGACCCTAAGCCAGCCACGCGACCTGCACGGCACAGGGGCGCCAGACACGGGGCCAAGAAGGGCGCCCCAGCTCTCCCGGGAACTAGCAGCAGAGAGCCCAAAGGACTAACTAAGTCGGCACACACGTACCGCGAGGGGATGGCGCTTGCCGCACTGGGGAGGTCCTGACTAGAATTGAACAGAAAACCTCACCTTGGGGTTAAAAGTGTAGGGCAGGAGGCCCCCTGCCGGATCGGTCTGGGGTGTCGAGGGCCCCATGATGTCCGTGAGAGAGAGGCCAGGTACTGAGGCAGCTGGCGTGATGTCCATCTCGTGCGAAGTCGGGCGGCCGGGGAGTGGTTGCGAGGGCAGCGGCGGGGGCAGGCGGAGTGAGGGCAGAGCCCCTCTGTGCCCCCGTATTTATACGGCCCCAGACTGCCCGCGCAACGCCGCTGGACGCGCTGCGCAAATGTTTCTTTCTCCCCCATCAGAAACATCCCCGCTTGCGAAGCAGTGGCCATTTTCTGACCAGGGGGAAAAAGACACAGGCCGAATGGGCTTAAATTTTTATTAGTAAATCAAATTCTGCAGAACATGTAAATAATATAAGTAGGAATTAACAAATGTAACATGTCCATGTCTGAGGACTAATTAACTTAAAATAAACCCCCGTAGTAGTAAGCATAGCCTAGACATGGCAAACACGTTCTGCAGAAACCTAATGGCAGATGAAATATAATTAGAACTAGGTATAACAGTCAGAACACAAAGGGGGAATAAAGTGTATAGACACAACACTTAACGGAGCCCTACCAAGACATAATGGGGAATCCTAGAATTAACAGGCGGGCAGAAAATACCTAGTGACTGGGGAAAACTGATATGACAAATGGGAGAAGTTTTTCCCAGGGCGTGAGGCCGGCCGCCAAGGAATAAGAAGTGTTTCCTGACTCTTACTAGCACCTAGACTGGGCAAAGGATTAGCTGCGGACAGCGGGACACTTGGGCTACTTATTTGAGAAATGCTTATTTTATTTACCTTATAAGCTGAGGCAACTTATTTTATTTGAGGAATACTCAGCTGATTCCTCTACATTTAGCATGGAACAAATTTGTGTCCAAGACCTCTTCCTGTTACTCAATTTGGCTGTGTGTAACCAAACTAGAAGTGCTCTACAAATCAAGGGACCCAGAATGTGGAATGACCTCCCAAATCATGTCAAAGGCTGTACCTCTCTCAACCAGTTTAAGAGTTAAACCAAGTACTGCCTAATTAACTCCATGTAACCTAACTTACCTCCTAAATGTAAACAAATGTCTTGCTATTTTTAAACAACGCTGTTCACCAACATGTGCAATTGCTGATTTATGCTATGTTAACCCCCTTTTTGTATTTTTTATTCCTTCTTTCAACACAATTTATACCTAATCTCGATTGCTATTAAGTTTTAGTCTTGTGTTTTTTTCCCCTTACACCTTGCCCGAAATGCTATAAGTATTGGTGGCTTTATAATAATATATATAATAATAATAATAATATTTATTTAGGTAAAGGTACATACATAAAGAGATTTTACAAAGTTAGTTGGCTTTATATATAGAGCTAGTACATACAATGCCTAAAGCCACTATTACGCAAAGCGTTTCGGGCAGGAAAAAACACTAATGACTAAAGCTTAAAACTAATGGGTAAAAAGAACAAAATGTGTTGAGTACAAATAAAAATAGAGGTAAAAGAGGGGGGAACATTGTTGAAAAAGCAGCACAAATACAATTACAAATTATTACAGAAAATTACATTCAAACAGCGTTGATTTGAAAAACAAGAAAAAACAAAAAACATACATGGGTTGACAATAGAGGGGTAAGGTAGGTTACAGGGAATTTATTAGGTATAGCTTCGTTTTTAACTTAAACTGGTTGAGAGAGGTACAGTCTTTAACATGGTTGGGAAGGTCATTCCACATTCTGGGCCCCTTGATTTGTAGAGCATTTCTAGTTTGATTAAGTCGTACTCTAGGAATATCAAAACTGTATTTATTTCTGGTGTGATGCTCATGGGTTCTGATACAACCTTCTATGAAGCTTTTGAGATCAGGATTGGCATTATAGTTTAGCGTTTTATATATGTATAATACACATGAGAGAATGTGCAGTGACTTAATGTCTAACATATTCAGAGATTTAAGTAGGGGTACCGAGTGATGTCTGGGGCCAGAATTGGATATTGTCCTAATAGCAGCTTTGTGTTGAGTAATTAGAGGACGTAAGTGATTTTGGGTAGTAGAGCCCCAAGCACAAATACCATAGTTGAGATATGGATAGATAAGGGAGTAATAGAGAGTCACCAGGGCAGGGCGTGGTACATAATATCTGATCTTAGAAAGAATGCCCACAGTTTTTGAAACTTTTTTTGATATGTTTAGAATGTGTCCCTGGAAATTAAGCTTGTGGTCAATGAGAATGCCAAGGAATTTGCCATCTAATTTGTTACAAATTTGGGTATTGTTTATTTTGAGATTTATTTGATTAGAGGATTTATTGCCAAACAGAATATAAAAGGTTTTGTCAATGTTAAGGGTGAGTTTGTTGGCAGTTAGCCAAAGATGGACTTTATTTAGCTCAGTATTTACTGTGGCATTTAGAGCAAGGGGATCAGGACTGGAGTAAATGAAGGTTGTGTCGTCAGCAAATAGAATTGGTTTGAGGTGTTGGGAGGCATTTGGAAGGTCATTAATGTAGATGAGAAAGAGGAGAGGGCCAAGTATGCTGCCCTGGGGAACACCAATGTTGATGGGTAGGGTGGGAGAAATTGTATTATTCACAGAAACATATTGGAGCCTGTCAGTAAGGTAGGATTTGAGGTATTGTAGGGAGTGTCCTCTGACTCCATAATGATGTAATTTAAGAAGAAGGTTTTGGTGGTTGACAGTGTCAAAAGCTTTACGCAGGTCCACAAACAACCCAACAGAGAACTCATTTTTATCAAGAGCTGTATGAATCGAGTTAAGCATACTAATAAGTGCATCGTTAGTGCTTTTTTTGGGTCTGAAGCCATATTGGCAAGGGCTAAGTATATTGAGTTTGGCTAGATATGAGTAAAGCTGCTTATAGATTAGTTTTTCAAAAATTTTTGACAAGTTTGGCAGGATAGATATAGGTCTGTAGTTGTTAACATCTGTTAACATCTGTTAACATCTGTTTATAAATCACCAAAACGGCGTACCGCACGACGCCAAGGCGTCAAAGCTTAAGGTAGAGATAACCGAGGCGGCGAGTAGCCACTCGCTCAGCCTAACTGGCCTTACCTAACAAGTTAAACAAAGTCGAGCGAACAAGCATAAAATTCCACCGGGAAGTAAAACCTGCAGCTGGTGTTGGGAGGGCATCAATTTAATTAAACTGGGATAGGGTAAATGTAAACATTTAGGCCGTAAATGATAAACCACATAACGTAACCAGGAGAAACGTAAGGTAGTGGTAAGACACTCGCCTGGCGTTCCGCGAGCGCTATGTCATGGGTTCGTATCCTGGCCGGGGAGGATTTACTGGGCGCAATTCCTTAACTGTAGCCTCTGTTTAACGCAACAGTAAAATGTGTACTTTGATGAAAAAACGATTCTTCGCGGCAGGGGATCGTATTCCAGGGACCATAGGATTAAGGACTTGCCCGAAACGCTACGCGTACTAGTGGCTGTACAAGAATGTAATAATTCTTGTATATATCTCAAAAAAAAAAAAAAAAAAAAAAACAACAACAAATATGCCGCAAGGCTATCCGTAATAACAGTAATAATTTACAGAGGAAACTAAACATAAATGCAGGGCCAGAAACTTAACGCAGGAGACAAGGGCCCGTAACACCGCGACTAGCACATCCTAACTGACTTTAACTTTTGCTTTGCCTTAAGTTATTAAGTAAACAAACATACTGTGAACACAGTAAAAGACGCATGCAACAAGACAAAGCATCCTGAGCGGGAAGAAAGTGAGTAGGCTAGTGGAAAATGCGAAGCCTGGGAAACTGAAGCAAGAGGCTTTAGGCTAGTTGCCTGTGACACGGCAACTAACACAACCTAGCTGGCTTAGTTAATAACTCAAATACAATAAGCACAGGTTTTATAAGTTAAAGAATTATGCACGTGGGTAGTACCTGGACCTTAAACCCACATTAACGTAGCGTGTATAACACAAACACCAATAGTCAAAATTGTGCAAAATAATGGATTAACTTAACGACCGTTGCCGAATGTTGAACTGCAAAATCCTGCCGTCAGCGGCTGGAGCATCGGAGCTGGGCACCTGCAGCTGGACATCGACAGCTGGAGCATCAACATCTGATAAAGGGAGGAAAATAGCGGCAACTGTCCACCAGGGAAGACCTTAGTGGTAAGTAGAGGGCCAGCTGCAAGACAATTTAGGCTAAAGACTGGAATATAACTGTCCTAGAAAATAACGGGAACAATTCATGAAGCTGGGAAAGCGAGAATTACAAAACTGAAAAGAGTGATAAATTGATGGGCGCAACGTCGGTTGGGACGCTTCAGCTGGAGGTTCATGACTGAAGCATCGGCTGCCGGGAAGCCTAAGATGGAACTGGGGCGTTAGCAGCTGTAACATCGTCTGCTGAAACTAGCCGAGTCTGTGAGGGCGCCCGCTGCAACAGCTACGGCCGAGCCACCAGCTGGCCCATCCTCTGCAGGAACAATACCGGCTGGGACTTCATATCAGCTTCCTGCAATGGTCCGAAGGCAGCAAGAACACTTAAAACAAGAGAGGATGACAGTCATTCATGAGGGCATAGCTATAAATGACGAATGTGACTGTCCCTTCACCGAACAGGAACTAAGCAGAGCCAAAAAAGGTGGTAAGGACACTGCTCCAGGTGCTGATAACATTACATACTCAATGATCGCACATGCAGGTCCTGCTGGAGACCGAGGGATGTTGGACGTCATCAATGCGTCTTGGCAGCAAGGCAAACTACCGCCCTCTTGGAAGAAAGCAGACATCATACCGATTCCTAAGCCGAATGAACCTGGCAATTACAGACCCATTTCCTTAACATCATGCGTTAGTAAAACTGCAGAACGGATGGTCTTAAATAGGCTACTGTGGAAGACTGGAGACCTTCATAAACACATATTTGGCTTCACTAGAGGTGTAGGTACTGCCAACTGCATAGCAACATTACTAGGAACAGTTAACTCGGGTCCAGCTATAGTGGTCTTCCTTGATCTGGAAAAAGCATTTGAACTTGCAAGCCCGCCAGCAATACTACACACCTTAGTTAAAAAAGGTGTGAGGGGGAAAATGCTAGCATGGATTCAAGATTACCTAAGTCACAGGTATGCCAGAGTAAAGTTGCAAGGACAAGTGTCGGACTACCACTTGCACGAGAATGGGACTCCACAAGGAGGAGTCCTCAGTCCTAGTCTTTTTAACATCCTTATGGAAAACCTTGTTACCATGTCCTTTACAGAAGGGGTTACATTGCTAAGCTATGCTGATGATCTAGCATTAGTCGTTACGGGTCCTTCACTTCTAAATAAAGCTCAAGGTGCTTTAGATCAAGTGACATCTGAATGCAGTGTTTTAGGGCTAAAAATATCTGCACAGAAGTCTAAGGCGATGAGACTCGGTGGCAAGGCTCCAGACAGGCACCTACGCATTCAGGACATTAACCTTCAGTGGGTTCCACAATATCGATATCTCGGAGTGTGGATTGATTTTAAGATGACATTCAATAAGCAAATTCAATATCTAAAGGAGAAAGCAAAGTCACGAATAAATATAATGAGAGCAATCACAGGGCCCCGTCTAGGAGCGGGACACAGAGTGTTGAGAATGTTTTACATACACGCCGTTCGTTCCCTGGTTGATTATGCAGCACCTGCCTTACTCACTCTTTCTCCTGGTCAGTGGGCAAACGTTGAGGTTCTTCAAAATGATGCATTGCGAGTCATAACAGGTGCTCCCAGATGGACTAAAATCCTGAACCTAAGACTAGAGACAAAGCTAACGTCGATTGAAATAAGGGTAAAGGGGATTGCTGCGTGCATGCTGACCAAGATATTGACTAGACCTAGAATCAGTTCACTTAAAGATTTGATCACTGGAGCACTAACTCTGGACAGAAGAGCCTCCAGTAGCAACAGGTGGACCCATTGTGCGATAAACGCCATCGATACGTTTGATATGGCAAACACAGTCACTGAGAGGGGTGTCGACGACATACATGCAGACTTTGTTATGCAAGCCCCTTGGGAATCTCTGCCAGCAGACTTTCAGATTATGGCTCTTGACGGAAAGAAGACCCAGACACATCCTCATCTGCTACGTCACATTGCACAGATGCATATAGAAGCAAACATGGCATCCGACACCTTCACTTACTTCACGGATGGGTCAGTAGACCAGCAGGGACAGGAAACCGGAGCTGCAGTTAAAGCAGGAAACTCTGTATATAGTTGGAGGCTCTCAAATGGGTGTTCGACTTTACAGACTGAGATGCTAGCCATTCAAAAGGCTTTGGAACATGCTCTTGCTGAACACCGCCAACATGTTATCGTCCATACAGATTCGAGAACCGCCATTGAAACCTTGCAACAGGAACACATATGTGATAACATCCATCTGATCACCAATGTCTTATCATTCATGCACACACTCCACCGACAAGGCCGACGGGTGCTTATCAACTGGGTGCCAAGTCATGTGGGACTATTAGGTAAATGACATTGCAGACGAAGCTGCAAAACTTGCTACTAAGAGGAGGAATGTAGACATTTCCATACCACCGAGTCTCTCCCAGATGAAGAAAGTGATTCGAAACAGAGCAATGCGAAGGCTGTACAGTGACCACGACGCAGCAGTTGCAACATCAGGATCTGCGGGTTGGTACAAGAATTCCACCAACTACGAACCACTTAGTTTGATGAAAGGGGGCGGTAGAACAACAGAAGTGCACTTACATCGCATCAGGCTTGGATACCCATGTGCATGGGAAATAGGCTTACGGGTTCCGGAAGGTGAGAGGAAATGTCAACACTGTGGAGAAATGCCCGACAGACCACTGGAACATTATCTAACACAGTGCACAGTTACAAACCCGTTAAGATTTCACCTTCGATTCGACAGAGCAGAGGAAGTTGTTAAACACATATGGCAAAATCTTACTGAAGCGACCATACGGGTCATACATACTCATCCTCCGCCCAGGTAAACCAGAAACGAGCATCACTTAGTGGGCCAGCCAGAGGCTTAGGGCCCGCGCAGGATTATCCCTGCTAAAAATAAAAAAAAAAAAAAAAAAAAAAAAAAAAAAAAAAACGGCTGGGACGACGTCGTTGGAAAAGCCTAAGAATGTAATAAATTATATTATATGAATAATCGTAAATAAATGGTGTAAATAATAAAATTATAAACCAATTATAACTATAATTAATTATAAATTGCAAAACAAAGTATGCTCAAAATAAAGCTGGACTATAACTCTTTAGAGAAACGGGATTAACACTTTGAGCCGAGGTAAATACAACCAAATACCGTAACGAAAAGGAGTGAAAAAAGACACGTCAGCCGGAACTTCGCGACCAGCGGCCTAGGAGGCCGCTGTGACATCCGGGCTACACCGGGCAGACAACACGTCTGGATAAACCAGCGGCCTGGGAGGCCGCCTATTTATATTTATTTATTTATTTATTTATTTATGCATATACAAGAATGTGCATAAGGAATGTGAGGATACAAATATGGTAATTACAGTCTTGTAAAGCCACTAGCACGCGCAGCGTTTCGGGCAGGTCCTTAATCTAAGAAAATTTTAAGGAGGTAAATACTTGCAAAATTTATAGACAAAAAAATGATAACAGATTACATGGAATGAAAAAAAAGAAGATGAGAGAAAATTATAGGTACAGTATATTAAAGCACATAGGTAGCTATGATTGATTGCAATGACAGCTTAAAATGGTAGTTGACAACAAATTGGTAGGCACAATACAGCAGAAACAATATAAGATTGATTGCAATGACAGCTTGAATGGTAGTTGACAAAAATTGATAGTCACAATACAGCATATGGCTAGCACATAAAAGAAGACAGCAATGAGCACAATGATAAGGTTGTTTGATATTACATAAAAATTAGGAGATTGGGTAACACTAGGTACAGAGCAAATTTAAAGCTCAGTGTAGGAAACTAAATAGATGAAGTTAGGTACTTTTTGGTTTGCTTTTAAATAAGGCAAAAGTTTTACAGTTTTTCAATTCACTAGGGAGTGAGTTCCATAGACTAGGTCCCTTAATTTGCATAGAGTGTTTACACAGATTAAGTTTGACCCTGGGGATATCAAAGAGATATTTATTTCTGGTGTGGTGATAATGGGTCCTATTACATCTGTCCAGGGAAAGTTTCAGAGCATGGTTTGCATTTAAGAACAGGGTCTTGTAAATGTAGTTGACACAAGAGAATGTGTGGAGGGAGTTAATATTTAGCAAGTTTAGGGATTTAAACAAGGGAGCTGAGTGTTGTCTGAAAGCAGAGTTAGTTATTATTCTGATAGCAGATTTTTGCTGTGTGATGATGGGCTTAAGGTGGTTTGCAGTGGTAGACCCCCATGCACAGATACCATAATTAAGGTAGGGGTAGATTAGTGCATAATATAGTGAGAGGAGAGCAGAGTTAGGAACATAATATCTGATTTTGGAGAGTATACCAACTGTCTTAGAGACTTTCTTAGTTATGTGTTGAATGTGGGTGCTGAAGTTGAGTCTCTTGTCTAGGAATAGGCCAAGAAACTTGCCATCATTTTTATTACTGATGTTAATGTTGTCTATCTGTAGCTGAATTGCATTTGATGATTTGCTTCCAAATAAGATGTAGTAAGTCTTTTCGATGTTTAATGTTAGTTTGTTCGTTGACATCCATAAGTGGACTTTTTTTAATTCATTATTCACAACATTATTTAGTGTATGTGGGTTGAGGTTTGAGTAGATAAGGGTAGTATCGTCAGCAAACAATATAGGTTTGAGAATATTAGAGACATTAGGCAGATCGTTTATATATATAAGAAATAGAAGAGGTCCTAAGATGCTGCCCTGTGGCACTCCAACGGTAATTGGTAGAGTGGAAGAAGTTGTATCATTGATGGTTACATATTGGTGTCTGTCACTAAGATAGGATCGGATGTAGTCAAGGGCAAGGCCTCGGATTCCATAATGCTGGAGTTTAAGTAAGAGGTAGTTGTGATTAACAGTATCAAAGGCTTTTCTTAGGTCAATGAAGAGTCCAATCGGAAACTCATTTTTGTCAAGGGCTGAGTAGATAATGTCAAGGAGACTAATGATTGCATCATTGGTGCTCTTTTGGGACCGGAAGCCAAACTGGCAGGGGCTGAGTATGTCGAATTTTACGAGGTAGGAATAGAGCTGTTTGTAAATAATTTTTTCAAATATTTTTGATAGAATGGGTAGATTTGATATTGGTCTATAATTGTTTATGTCCGCCGGATTGCCTCCTTTATGGACTGGCGTTACTCTTGCTTTTTTGAGGATATCAGGGAAGGTGTGATACTCTATAGATTTGTTGAACAGTAGTGCTATGGGTGGGGCAAGGGCATGGGAGGCTCTCTTGTACACAATGGAC
>NW_025561453.1:12500-102901 GCF_020424385.1 Procambarus clarkii | reverse complement strand
AGAACAACGGCCCAATTCCACGCGTCTGAAGCTTTCTAACGAGACTTTAGTGAACAACATTATCAAAGTCATTGCTAAAGTCAACAAAAAAATCCCTCATTTAATTTATGTTTATAAAGATGCAAACAAATGCGTTTTGAGATAAATTATTAAATGTTCATACCACAGACGTTAAGCTAATTGGGCGATAGATCGATACAATCGATCTATTTCCCATTATTAAAATATCAGCATAACATTTGCAGCCTGCCATGACTGCGTTACTCTGCTCGACTCTAATGATATAATAAATATGCAAGACAAGCGCTCATACAGACCATCTTTACTTTCTGTAAGCACCCTGGCCAACACTTCGTCTCGTTCTGGGCACTTACAGGCCTTTAATAATAATTTCTATCAAATAAGTTCTACTCATGTAACCACTGAACTAGTCAACCTGTCCTTTTGACTGCCTACGTAGATTAGTTCATCTGCAGGCATCATATCAAGTACATGAAGAAACAAAGTACTTATTTAAAATGCCGTCCATTGCATTGTCGTTATCTGTTAATTGGACACACTAATTTTCAGTGGGTCTGTCGTTTCCCTAATAGTAGTAGGCATCCATCAGTCTCGGGAGACTATGGAGTTGCGCTCTGGATGTCGGTCTGGAGTGGCCACTCCAGGGCGCAAAGCCAGAGTAGGTTGATATGGGGGAAGCTGTTACCCATGCAGCATGTCTCCCCTTATCCACAGCACCGAAAATCTCCAGTGGAAAGGCAAACATCAATACGATTGGTTCCAGCGCAATATTTGCTTAATTTTATGGGAAGACAAACTTCAGGCTTTGTCATTGATTGCCCTGCTATACCTGCTTCATAATTTCATTAACATATCTTGTTAGTTTGACATTTGTTTTTCCAGAAACAAATGGCCGTTCTTAACACTATTTTTCTAGATCAAGTTTCTTTAGTCCAGTAGTTATCCCTTTACGGTCATGATTATAATTCAGCCTAATAAATGTATATGGTACTGTACATTCCTGGGCTTTACAAAGACTGTCTGTGTATTCTATGGCGCAGAGAAAATAAATAGTGTGATTTAGCTTCTCTACAAGTCCCTCCTTCAGAAATAAACTACCGAACTAGAGGTGCGACATGTGACTATTCGACACATGTGCTCCTTTGCCACGAGCTGAACAATTTGGGTGTTCTTACTGCAAAAAATATCCAAAATTATGGCACACATTTCGCAAGAGGCGGCCATACCGTTCTCTCACTTGCTACAGCTGGCAGAGTTTGAGAGAAGAAAAAAGTGATTATCATTATTATTCACACAGACAAATAACACAAACGTGGTATATATATCAATGAGAAAATCCACTGGAGCTGTGAGGCTACGCGAACCCGCGACCAAGGCGTTGGCAAGCACATACACTACCACTGTGCCATTGTGTATTTATGTTGTAATTTAGACTAGCATTTTAAAAGCACTACAATCACCTTCTATGGTTGATTGTTTCTATGGTTGATCAAGTTTCAAGTTCATGTCGACTAAGACTTGAAACCGGCCATATACTGCAGGTATGTTGACGACATTTTTACACAGGTACCTGATGTCAGACATCTGCAGGAGCTGAAGGAGGCATTTGAGCAGAGTTCCGTGCTGCGTTTCACTTACGAGATGGAAAAGGATGGGAAGCTGCCCTTTCTAGATGTAACAGTCATGGAAAAGGGCGGAGGTTTCCACACTGCAGTCTACACTAAGGAAACAAACATAGGAATGTGCCTAAATGCCAACAGCGACTGCCCAGACAGGTACAAGAGGAGTGTTGTTAACGCATATGTCGACCGTGCTCTCAGCCACAGCTCAGAATGGAAGCAAGTCGACGAAGAACTCTGTAGGGTAAGGCAGGTCCTAGTCAATAACGGCTTCTCCAATGGTTTCGTCGAAGACATCATAAGAAGGAAAGTGAAATGCCATGCAACCTCTGAAGAGACAACTAACACAACACCTATACCCCCTATTAGACTATTTTACAGGAACTTCTTTTCCACAGCTCATAAAACGGAGGAAAGGGTCCTGAAAGATATTGTTAATAGAAACGTTATCCCTACAGACAAAAATCAGAGGATACAACTGACGATTTACTATAAAACCAGAAAAACGGCCAGCCTACTCATGAGAAACTCTCCAGACACAAAACAGAACGCTTTAAAAGAGACTAACGTCGTCTATGCCTTCAAATGCCCACTTGGGGACTGTAAGCTCCAAAAAACCCAGTATATAGGCAAGACAACAACATCTCTTTCTAGGCGTTTAACGATGCATAAGCAACAGGGCTCCATTAAGGAACATATAATCTCTTCCCACAACCAAACCATCGCCAGAGAAATCCTAGTAAACAACACAGAAATCATCGATAGATACAGCGATAGCAGGCGGCTTGACGTTTGCGAGGCACTACACATCAAGAAGTCAACACCAGCAATCAACAGCCAATTATTGCACAACTATATTCTACCCACCTCAAGACTCCGCTCCAATATAGAAGCATCAAGAAATATGGACCAATAGGCTTTCTACAAACACTTCTATTCAATATCCATTGTTTCGTGTTCTGTCTTGTGTTGATGAAATTATTACCCTATTAATACTCTTGTTCTGTCTTGTGTTGATGAAATTAATACCCTATTAATACCACATTTTTCTGTCTTGTGTTAATGCCACATCACCCCTTCCACCTCACTCAAATGTAGATATAAAATCGGAGATACGTAAGTTCTATTCAGTTGTGTATTTGTGAACTAAAGTCTTTGAAAATGTAATAAGTTTTACGAAACGCGCCCCTGTCGCGTCAGACTAGAAATAAAAATGAATTTTGGAGAATTGATTTTTGATTTACCTCCAACAGTGAAGCGTAATGTTCGAAAGATTGAGAAAATTCGTGTTAGAATTATTAATCTTACTTTTTCGGTCATATTTAATAATATATATATATATATATATATATATATATATATATATATATATATATATATATATATATATATATATATATATATATATATATATATATATATATATATATATATATATATATATATATATATATATATATATATATATATATATATATATATATATATATATATATATATATATATATATATATATATAGCTACATTAGGAACTTAGCAGCACCCGGGTTCGACCCGTTGATTGAGTCGATACCGAAAGTCGCAATGGCTGCCAGCTCGATTTTAATAGAATAAATAGGGCGGAACAAAGCAATCCTATGTTGGTTACCAACCCATCACCATTCACCATGCAAAGCTAGGTGGTCAAGCTTTATATATATAGCCACTAGTATATAGCCACTTTAAAACACAATAAGAAGTTAGTGTCTCGACTCAAATCTTTAATTTTATTTATGCAATTATTAATTCCATGATGCAATGTGTTTATTGAAAATTTGATTTAATTATTATATTTCAAATCAATAACAATAATAATAATTTTCTGTGGGTAAACATTATTAGCTTAAATTAGAGGCGGTAATTACGTACCGGAGACCCACTGCACAATCTATTAACTTAACAATCAAGTCACTTTACCAAACCCACTTCACAGGAGAGCCGGGGCCAGCCACCGTGGTCGTTAACCACATAGGGTTGTTCAGTAGTTCCCGGAAGTGGACTCCCACCGTCACTCAACAACTACATACAACAATCTCACCATAACGCCTAGGACAGTTTTGTTTAGCCTGGCCTCAGATCGGGCTCGAGGGAGTAGAAGAACTCTCGTTACCCTCTGCAGGTATGTCGGTGTAGACTGTCGGGGAGCAGCACCAGCTGTTGGGGTCGGTGATGAGAGGGAATGTGGCTAGGAGATGTGGCTAGGAGACGTGGCTAGGAGATGTGGCTAGGAGACATGGCTAGGAGACGTGGCTAGGAGATGTGGCTAGGAGATGTGGCTAGGAGATGTAGCTAGGAGACGTGGCTAGGAGATGAGCCTAGAAGATGTGGCTAGGAGACGTGGCTAGGAGACGTGGCTAGGAGATGTAGCAAGGAGATGTGGCTAGGAGAAGTGGCTAGGAGATGTGGTTAAGAGACGTGGCTAGGAGATGTGGCTAGGAGATGTGGCTAGGAGACGTGGACAGGAGATGTGGCTAGGCGAAGTGGCTATGAGATGTAGTTAAGAGACGTAGCTAGGAGATGTGGCTAGGAGACGTGGCTAGGAGACGTGGCTAGAAGATGTGGCTAGTGTGACGGAGTTCCCCCCCTTATAATTCTCCCACGCCTGCAGTAAGAGTCATGTCTGCTTTTCCCAAGCGTTCTCTACGTTGCAGGCTACAATTTGATATATGGGAGAGAGTGAAGTGTTCTCGGAGAGCCGAGAAATTTGTGAAATAGTGATATTTTGGCCTGTGGTTTAGGCCCCTTAGGGAGCCAAGATGGCGCTGGCCTCTCTGATCTCCCGCCAAAACCGTGTGACGTCAGTGGCACCGGATTGGTCACCGACAGCAGTGTGGCACCGGGAGCCAATGAAAACTTCCCGTAGCGAAAGTGACGTCACGAAGGAAGGGGGTCCGGCCAGCGCGCCGGGCTGGCGCCATCAGTCAGACACGGCACGTCATAGAGGTCGGACGTGCGACGAGTGGTCCTGTCTGTCGGACAGCTGTTTCCCACTACCGTGGATTTACGCGTCATCGGAAGTTCGCCAGTACTCTGAGAAGTCTTCCCTAGTTCATGTGTTGAACCAGAAGAGGGAATTGACGGTTATTTGAGCAACAAGTGCTCCAGTCAGGTACTGTGCCAGTAGCAGTGAAGCCGTGCAGTGACGTATGTTGACGTCTGTGGCAATTCACCAGTTCGTGACAGCGTAGTGGCTGACAGAGCCACTGGGTAGCTGAGGAAGAGAGGACTATTTGGGGAAACCGAACGACTGTAGCTGAGACGTAGGCGACAGCCGTTGCTGGGAGAAGACGACGGCCAGGAGACCGACTCCAACCTTCAAGAAGTCAAGGAGGAGGACGGACCTGCAGTGAGGAGGCACGGAGACGACGCGCTAAACGGTGGGACGACGAGAGGCTCTGGTAGGACACGACGACGTGTAGTGTGGGGGCGTTCCCGACACGAGGACCAGGAGCTACATCTCGACTCTCATCGGAGTATAGGGTGAAGTAGGTGGTTCTAGTTCCCTCCCCATTCCCCTTTAGTTAGCTGTGTTATTTGGCTATATTATCTAGCCCGAAGATTTTATATGTCGTGAGCAAGTCTCACTTATGTCACGGTAAAGCACCAGGGTGCTAGACAGTACTATCAAGAGTACTTGTAATATTCATGTCGATTGTTGGTGTGTACAGGCACCAGGAACCAGTGATAAATTTACTGTGTTGTGTATATCTTTCTATAAATTTTGATATGAACATATAGTGGTAAAATATATATAAGATTATGCCAGTATTTGGAGGTTAGGCTATGTGCCCAGAAACTATTAATTTTCCATGTATTGATGATTGATTTATAAACCATATATATGTCTATGTTCATTCAGTGAATAATCATTTGTGAGTACAGTGAATTATTGCGTTATCGCCAACGAGAGAAAGTACTGAAAACTCCAGTGTTAATATTTCATAATATATTGTTGGATGAATAACAATGTGAAGCCATTACAGTGAATCATTATAGCATTGATTGTAGAAAAGACTGTTTGAGCCTGAGTACAGTGTAACTGAGTAGTACGGTTTATTTGTGCCAATATCGAGTGTGCGAGTTTCTAGTAATATTGGAGAATTTAACGAAACAGCGAATCTAGAAAACAAGCAAAGTTCGCGCGGAGAGGCCACGCGATCAGCTGGGGTTTGACACTTGATGAGGAGGGGAGAGTGTTGCCCTCTAGTGATCGCATAATATCCGTGGGAATTACCGGCCGAGTCAGGATCAGTTGATTTATCGATTATTGTGTGGCCTTGTGACATCTTTCATACATTTTAAGTAAAATACAAAACTATCTTAGTGTTTTTATCATCCCCTCCATTGATCTTGTGGCTATATTATACTGGTAAACATAGAGTGATAACAACAAGTACCTGCCTGATTCCTGATCTTTGAGTGTGACCTTGCCAAGGCTACCACTGAATACACCAGTCCACTGAGGGTGTTACTGGCCACCTTAAACACCAGTTGGCGATCTTGTGTTTAACCGTAGAGCCCTATTGTTGGGGAGGGCACACGACAGTCGAGGTGAACGAGTCGTGTTCTCACTCTTTCTTAATAAGAGGCCGTTAAGATTGACTGGGAGACTCTCCTGGCGTGCAGTGGCGCCGTGAGGATCGAGGGAAGACCCGCAGGGCTACGGTGAGTTACCTTGAGCGTAACTATTGCTCACCCCAGAGTAAGGGTAGAGAATAACAGAGAGGAAACAACCCCAACATTGGCGACCTTGCCAGGATATAGATCGGAGTAAAGGTTGCAGTGGTACTTGGCAGTGGTGTTAGAGATCAGGTGAAGGTTATCACTCGTAGCACAAGATGGAGGATGATAAAGTAGCGAGGTTTATTGACTCTAGAGACGAACAGGTGCTGGAAGAGTGCACCAAGGCACAGTTACAGGCTATAGCGGATCATTTTGGAATAAAGCTGAAATCTGCCCGAGTTGGTGAAAGAAGACTAGAGATAATGGCTCAGCTAAAGGCTCGAGACGAAGCTTTGGGGGAGGAACGGCCCCAAACACCTGCCAGTGAGGGTGAACACCTGAGTATTGGTGGAAGCAGCAGGGGATCCAGCGGCAGCAGGCACAGCATTAAGCTGGAAATAATGAAGCTGCAGCTGGAAGCACAGCAGCGCAAGGAAGAGCGAGAAGCAGAAGCGCAGCTGAGGAGAGAAGAGCGAGAAGCGCAGCTGAGGAGAGAAGAGGCACAGCAGCGCAAAGAAGAGCGAGAGGCACAGCAGCACAAAGAAGAGCGAGAAGCGCAGCAGCGCAAAGAAGAGCGAGAAGCAGAGGCACAGCTGCGCCGGGAAGAGCAAGAACGAGAAGCACAGCTACGCAGGGAAGAACGAGAGCAAGAAGTTAGGCTGAGACAAATGGAAATAGAAGCCAACCAGGAGGTGGAGCTGAAGCGAGCTGAACTGGGACTAGGTGCCCCTGCCCCGCCACAGGAAGACCGACGAGTGAGGGAACGAGACCTGCCGGTCTTTGTGCCTAGTGAAGCCGAAAGTTTCTTCGATCACTTTGAGAGAGTTGCTGCTATGAAGAGGTGGCCGAGGGCGGAGTGGGCGGAGTTGGTCCAAGGAAGGCTCACAGGGGAAGCTCGCCAAGCCTTCACCATGCTCGACTTCCAAGAATGCACTAACTACGATGCGGTAAAACGAGCTGTGCTCCGTTCCTTTAAGCTCACGCCAGAGTGTTACAGAAAGAGGTTTAGAGAATGTACCCGGTTGCCAGGAAAATCGTATGCGGAGACGGCGAGGGACATTGAAAGAAAGCTCCTTAAGTGGCTGGACTCTGAAGAAGCAAGGTCGGTCGAAGAGGTCAAGGAACTAATGGCCATGGAAAAGTTTATGTCCGTGCTCTCTCCTGAGATCAGGATGAGGGTAAAGGAGGCGGACATAAAGGACCTGAGGGCCGCAGCCGACCGGGCCGACATGCTAGAAGAAGCCCTACGCCCACGCCGAGAGGGACAGAACCGACCACCCGCATACGTCGGAAACGATCGGAGTTATAGAAGGACGAATGGATGGAGGACAGGAGCGAGCTCTCCCAAATCCCACCTCTCAAGTTGGAACACCCGAGGATCAAAAGGTGTTGTAGCGCCGATAGAGGAGAACCAAGATGAGAGCCCGGACGTTGTTACTGCAACGAAGGAGACGACAAGTGAGGCGAGAAGGACACAGGGTGTGACGGTCTCTGGAGGCAGTGCTAAGGCGAGCGGTGGCGGATGGTCTCCGCCGAGGGGCCGCTGCTACAACTGCGGAATACCCGGACACGTCGCGCGGGAGTGCAGACGCCCGAAGCAGCGGGGACACGTTGCTTTAGTGATGTTCGAGGACCAGAGGGCCGAGGGAGTGCGGGATGAACCCGTGCTGAATGGGGAGAAGAAAGTTCACCCATTCATGTGTCAAGGAACCGTAAGGATGGGGGTCGCAGACCCCATCCCAGTGAAGATGATAAGAGATACCGGGGCTGACTTTACCCTGGTAAGTGAAACCCTGTTCCCCGAGGGTTACGAAAGTACCAGTGTGGGGGTGGCACGGGTGGCCACTGTGGGAGGCCCAGTGAGGATGCCCCTACACCAGGTAACTTTAAATTCCGATTATGGCTGCCAGACCCTAGAGGTGGGAGTCTGTACATCAATGCCCAAGATGGAGGCGCAGGTCATCTTGGGGAATGACGCGTGTGGAGGATATGTCCTCCCGCATCTCATGAAAGGCGAAGAGTGCCCAGAACAACACGAGGAGACAGGCGAAGATTCGAACGTCTGTGGGGACGAGAAGGGAATCGCACCGGTGGCGATCCCAGTTTGTACTGTGACACCGAGACAACGCGAAGAGCAAGGAGGTTGTGGATCTGATGGGGCTGAGGAGTCGATTGACAGCCTGGGAACAGATCACCTCTGCGTAGGACCCAGAGAACGAGTGGAGGGCGAGAGTGGCCCGAATGGTGAGTTGCAGGTGACACTCACCGGTTCTCCAGGGGTAAACCGCGCTCGTCTCGAAGAGTTACAGCAGGAGGGGTTCCCCGAGTTGGTTAGTAAGGCCGAAGGAGGACGTGTGGGTCCTGAGAAGGCTTACTTTCCATTTATATATATTATATATGCCATGCTATTCATGATGAGGGAACGATGGACACTAGGAGCGACCGTGGGAACGGTGAATAAATATGTCCAGAAGCTCAAAGAACGTCTCACTAGAGCGAAGAAACTGGCTAGGAAACTCCTGAAGAAGGCGCAACGTAAGATGTCGGAGTGGTACGACAGGAGAGCTGCGCAGAGGGATTTTCAGGCCGGATCCAAAGTAATGGTTGTGCTGCCAGGTAAAGGTAGAGCGACCAAGACGCGGTTCAAGAGACCGTACCGAGTGCTGCGACGGTTGGGTCCAGTGTCGTACGAGATTGGGAAGCCGGATGGACCCCGAAAGAAACAGGTGTGTCACGCAGACCGCCTGAGACATTTCTTCACTGTGGAAGGAAGAGCCGCCAAGCAGGACGGAACGAATACCGGGAAACCCAGCGGAAGACGGGTCTGTGTGTACCGAGGAAACGAGAACTCCCGGAGGAGGAAAGTAAGTGGTCCAGGGCGAACGGCACCAGTCTCACCCGCGCTGAGGGTCTGACAAGGATCAAGGTCAAGCACATCAAAGGGAAGGACGACGTAGTAGCGGACGCCCTATCCCGCATACACTAACGAGACATGACTCTTATTTTAAGGGGAGGGGTATGTGACGGAGTTCCCCCCCTTATAATTCTCCCACGCCTGCAGTAAGAGTCATGTCTGCTTTTCCCATGCGTTCTCTACGTTGCAGGCTACAATTTGATATATGGGAGAGAGTGAAGTGTTCTCGGAGTGCCGAGAAATTTGTGAAATAGTAATATTTTGGCCTGTGGTTTAGGCCCCTTAGGGAGCCAAGATGGCGCTGGCCTCTCTGATCTCCCGCCAAAACCGTGTGACGTCAGTGGCACCGGATTGGTCACCGACAGCAGTGTGGCACCGGGAGCCAATGAAAACTTCCCGTAGCGAAAGTGACGTCACGAAGGAAGGGGGTCCGGCCAGCGCGCCGGGCTGGCGCCAGCAGTCAGACACGGCACGTCATAGAGGTCGGACGTGCGACGAGTGGTCCTGTCTGTCGGACAGCTGTTTCCCACTACCGTGGATTTACGCGTCATCGGAAGTTCGCCAGTACTCTGAGAAGTCTTCCCTAGTTCATGTGTTGAACCAGAAGAGGGAATTGACGGTTATTTGAGCAACAAGTGCTCCAGTCAGGTACTGTGCCAGTAGCAGTGAAGCCGTGCAGTGACGTATGTTGACGTCTGTGGCAATTCACCAGTTCGTGACAGCGTAGTGGCTGACAGAGCCACTGGGTAGCTGAGGAAGAGAGGACTATTTGGGGAAACCGAACGACTGTAGCTGAGACGTAGGCGACAGCCGTTGCTGGGAGAAGACGACGGCCAGGAGACCGACTCCAACCTTCAAGAAGTCAAGGAGGAGGACGGACCTGCAGTGAGGAGGCACGGAGACGACGCGCTAAACGGTGGGACGACGAGAGGCTCTGGTAGGACACGACGACGTGTAGTGTGGGGGCGTTCCCGACACGAGGACCAGGAGCTACATCTCGACTCTCATCGGAGTATAGGGTGAAGTAGGTGGTTCTAGTTCCCTCCCCATTCCCCTTTAGTTAGCTGTGTTATTTGGCTATATTATCTAGCCCGAAGATTTTATATGTCGTGAGCAAGTCTCACTTATGTCACGGTAAAGCACCAGGGTGCTAGACAGTACTATCAAGAGTACTTGTAATATTCATGTCGATTGTTGGTGTGTACAGGCACCAGGAACCAGTGATAAATTTACTGTGTTGTGTATATCTTTCTATAAATTTTGATATGAACATATAGTGGTAAAATATATATAAGATTATGCCAGTATTTGGAGGTTAGGCTATGTGCCCAGAAACTATTAATTTTCCATGTATTGATGATTGATTTATAAACCATATATATGTCTATGTTCATTCAGTGAATAATCATTTGTGAGTACAGTGAATTATTGCGTTATCGCCAACGAGAGAAAGTACTGAAAACTCCAGTGTTAATATTTCATAATATATTGTTGGATAAATAACAATGTGAAGCCATTACAGTGAATCATTATAGCATTGATTGTAGAAAAGACTGTTTGAGCCTGAGTACAGTGTAACTGAGTAGTACGGTTTATTTGTGCCAATATCGAGTGTGCGAGTTTCTAGTAATATTGGAGAATTTAACGAAACAGCGAATCTAGAAAACAAGCAAAGTTCGCGCGGAGAGGCCACGCGATCAGCTGGGGTTTGACACTTGATGAGGAGGGGAGAGTGTTGCCCTCTAGTGATCGCATAATATCCGTGGGAATTACCGGCCGAGTCAGGATCAGTTGATTTATCGATTATTGTGTGGCCTTGTGACATCTTTCATACATTTTAAGTAAAATACAAAACTATCTTAGCGTTTTTATCATCCCCTCCATTGATCTTGTGGCTATATAATACTGGTAAACATAGAGTGATAACAACAAGTACCTGCCTGATTCCTGATCTTTGAGTGTGACCTTGCCAAGGCTACCACCGAATACACCAGACCACTGAGGGTGTTACTGGCCACCTTAAACACCAGTTGGCGATCTTGTGTTTAACCGTAGAGCCCTATTGTTGGGGAGGGCACACGACAGTCGAGGTGAACGAGTCGTGTTCTCACTCTTTCTTAATAAGAGGCCGTTAAGATTGACTGGGAGACTCTCCTGGCGTGCAGTGGCGCCGTGAGGATCGAGGGAAGACCCGCAGGGCTACGGTGAGTTACCTTGAGCGTAACTATTGCTCACCCCAGAGTAAGGGTAGAGAATAACAGAGAGGAGGAACAACCCCAACACTAGGAGATGTGGCTAGGAGATGTAGCTAGGAGACGTGGCTAGAAGATGTGGCTAGGAGACGTGGCTAGGAGACGTGGCTAAGAGATGTGGCTAGGAGATGTGGCTAGGAGAAGTGGCTACATGTGGCAAGGAGATGTGGTTAGGAGACATGGCTAGGAGATGTGGCTAGGAGATGTGGCTAGGAGACGAGGCACGATGTGGCTAGGAGATGTGGCTAGGAGACGTGGCTAGGAGACGTGGCTAGGAGATGTACCTAGGAGACGTGGCTAGGAGACGTGGCTAGGAGATGAGGCTAGAAGATGTGGCTAGGAGATGTGGCTAGGAGACGTGGCTGGAAGACGTGGCTAGGAGGTGTGG
Source organism: Procambarus clarkii (assembly GCF_020424385.1). NCBI lineage: Eukaryota > Metazoa > Arthropoda > Malacostraca > Decapoda > Cambaridae > Procambarus > Procambarus clarkii. The sequence continues at coordinate 90,946 of NW_025561453.1, read as the reverse complement.
CTAGGAGATGTGGCAAGGAGATGTGGCTAGGAGATGTGGCTAGGAGACGTGGCTAGGAGATGTGGCTAAGAGATGTGGCTAGGAGATGTGGCTAGAAAATGTGGCTAGGAGATGTAGCTAGAAGATATGGCTAGGAGACGTGGCTAGGAGATGTGGCTTGGAGATGTGGCTAGATGTGGCTAGGAGACGTGGCTAGGAGACGTGGCTAGGAGATGTGGCTAGGAGATGTGGCTAGGAGATGTGACGGAATGTGGCTAGGAGATGTGGCTAGGAGACGTGGCTAGGAGACGTGGCTAGGAGACGTGGCTAGGAGATGTAGCTAGGAGATGTGGCTAGGAGACGTGGCTAGGAGACGTGGCTAGGAGATGTGGCTAGGAGATATGGCTAGGAGATGTGACGGAATGTGGCTAGGAGATGTGGCTAGGAGACGTGGCTAGGAGACGTGGCTAGGAGACGTGGCTAGGAGATGTAGCTAGGAGATGTGGCTAGGAGACGTGGCTAGGAGACGTGGCTAGGAGACATGGCTAGGAGACATGGCTAAGAGATGTAGGTAGGAGATGTGGCTAGGAGATGTGACTAGGAGATGTGGCTAGGAGACATGGCTAGGAGATGTGGCAAGGAGATGTGGCTAGGAGACGTGGCTAGGAGACGTGGCTAGGAGACGTGGCTAGGAGATGTAGCTAGGAGATGTGGCTAGGAGACGTGGCTAGGAGACGTGGCTAGGAGACATGGCTAGGAGACATGGCTAAGAGATGTAGCTAGGAGATGTGGCTAGGAGATGTGACTAGGAGATGTGGCTAGGAGACATGGCTAGGAGATGTGGCTAGGAGATGTGGCTAGGAGACGTGGCTAGGAGATGTGGCTAAGAGATGTGGCTAGGAGATGTGGCTAGGAGACGCGACTAGGAGATGTGGCAAGGAGACGTGGCTAGGAGATGTGGCTAGGAGATGTGGTTAGGAGATGTGGCTAGGAGATGTGACTAGGAGATGTGGCTAGAAGATGTGGCTAGAAGATGTGGCTAGGAGATGTGGCTAGAAGACGTGGCTAGGAGATGTGACTAGATGTGTCTAGAAGACGTGGCTAGGAGACGTGGCTACTAGATGTGGTTAGGAGATGTGGCTAGGAGACGTTGCTAGATGTGGCTAGGAGATGTGGCTAGGAGATGTGGCTAGGAGACGTGGCTAGGAGATGTGGCTAGGAGATGTGGCTAGGAGATGTGTCTAGGAGACGTGACTAGGAGACGTGACTAGGAGATGTGGCTAGGAGACGTGGCTAGGAGATGTGGCTAGGAGATGTGGCTAGGAGATGTGGCTAGGAGATGTGGCTAGGAGAAGTGGCTAGGGGACGTGGCTAAGAGATGTGACTAGGAGATGTGGCTAGGAGATGTGGCTAGAAGACGTGGCTAGGAGACGTGGCTAGGAGATGTGGCTAGGAGACGTGGCAAGGAGACGTGGCTAGGAGATGTGGCTAGGAGATGTGAAGGAATGTGACTAGGAGATGTGGCTAGGAGATGTGGCTAGGAGATGTGGCTAGGAGACGTGGCTAGGAGATGTGGCTAGGAGATGTGGCTTGAAGAAGTGGGTAGGAGATGTGGCTAGGAGATGTGGCTAGGAGACGTGGCTAGGAGATGTGGCTAGGAGATGTGGCTAGGAGATGTGGCTAGGAGATGTGGCTAGGAGACGTGGCTAGGAGACGTGGCTAGGAGATGTTGCTAGGAGATGTGGCTAGGAGATATGGCTAGGAGACGTGGCTAGAGGATGTGGCTAGGAGACGTGGCTAGGAAATATGGCCAGGAGATGTGGCTAGGATATGTGGCTAGGAGATGTGCCTATTAGATATAGCTAGGAGATATGGCTAGGAGATGTGGCTAGGAGATATGGCTAGGAGACGTGGGTAGGAGATGTGGCTAGATGTGGCTAGGAGATGTGAGGGAATATGGCTAGGAGATGTAGCTAGGAGACGTGACTAGGAGGTGTGGCTAGGAGACGTGGCTAGGAAATATGGCTAGGAGATGTGGCTAGGAGATGTGGCTAGGAGATGTAGCTAGAAGATGTGGCTAGGAGATGTGAGGGAATGTAGCTGGGAGACATGAGGAGGAACAGGGAGGGAGGCCCCCCCCCCCCCAACACACACACAGGCTCCTCCGCTGCTAAACTAACGACTCTCCATCACCTTAACGGTTTAACTTCCAGTAAACAACGGGGGAAACAGCTTATACCAAAATGGGTTGTTAACAATTTTTCCTCCTTCTCTGCGGGGGAAAAAAAAGCAAATCGAATATTATTAGTTTGATCGAATCTTTATTGATCACATTTTATATTTTTATTGATCAAATTGTATATCTTTTTTGATCACCATTGAATATCTTTATTGATCACCATTGTATATCTTTATTGATCACATTGTATATCTTTATTGATCACATTGTATATCATTATTGATCACATTGTATATCTTTATTGATCACGTTGCATATTTTTATTGATCACGTTGCATATTTTTATTGATCACGTTGTATATTTTTATTGATCACGTTGTATATCTTTATTGATCATGTTGTATATCTTTATTGATCACCATTGTATATCTTTATTGATCACGTTGTATATCTTTATTGATCACGTTGTATATCTTTATTGATCACCATTGTATATCTTTTTGATCATGTTGTATATCTTTATTGATCACATTGTATATCTTTATTGATCACTATTGTATATCTTTATTGATCACGTTGTATATCTTTATTGATCACGTTGTATATTTTTATTGATCACCATTGTATATCTTTATTGATCACGTTGTATATCTTTATTGATCACATTGTATATCTTTATCGATCATATTGTATATTTTTATTGATCACATTGTATATCTTTATTGATCACATTGTATATCTTTATTGATCACATTGTATATCTTTATTGATCACATTTTATATCTTTATTGATCACGTTGTATATCTTTATTGATCACGTTGTATATCTTTATTGATCACATTGTATATCTTTATCGATCATATTGTATATTTTTATTGATCACATTGTATATCTTTATTGATCCCGTTGTATATCTTTATTGATCACCATTGTATATCTTTATTGATCACGTTGTATATCTTTATTGATCACATTGTATATCTTTATCGATCATATTGCATATTTTCATTAATCACATTGTATATCTTTATTGATCACATTGTATATCTTATCGATCACATTGTATATCTTTATTGATCACCATTGTATATCTTTATTGATCACATTGTATATCTTTATTGATCACATTGTATTTCTTTATTGATCACATTTATATCTCTATTGATCACATTGTATATCTTTATTGATCACATTGTATATCTTTATTGATCATATTGTATATCTCTATTGATCATCATTGTATATCTCTATTGATCACATTGTATATCTTTATTGATCATATTGTATATCTTTATTGATCATATTGTATATCATTATTGATCACATTGTATATATTGAATCTTGTTATTTTATCAACTGTTAGAGCCATTTAACGAAGCGTGACTGAGGTAATAAGTGCAGTAATAAACATAGCAGTGATAGTTTGTAGTGATCTTAAGGTAAGTCGAATATCAAGCTTGATTCAGCCTTTCTGAAGCCTCAATCTACTCGCTTTATTAAGGCGATGTAAAGGGTGGTATAATGAATGTATATCATAAATTATCGTATGTATTCTCTCGACCAACTTTAAAAGATGACTCATATGGTGTATGGGAGATCCATAGGCCAGTCAGAGGCTGGCCCTAGTGTCATCCTAAAAGAAATGTCGTAATTCGTACCCACGTCAACCTATTTTGATGGTTTGAAATTAGAGTATTTACCTTTGATATTTTTGTAGTATCAGCAATCTGTAATGTTGAACTGTTGTGGGGAGAGGGAAGAATAGGAGAAAGGTAGAGATAAGGAGAGAGGTGGAGAAAAGGGGATAGGTGGAAGTGACAGGTGAGAGAGGGAGGAGACAGAGAGAGGGGAGAGAATGGGGGCATGTTGGAGGAGAGTGGGAAAGAAAGGTGGAGAATGTTGAAGGAGAGTAGAGAAAGGGATTGAGAAGAGAGGTGAGAGGGAGAATTAAAAAAGAAGGGGAGAGAAGGAGTGAGGAGAGAGAGACCTGGGCACAGCCGGTTACTCTAGCTTGTATTGCACATGAACATCACACATGAGAGAACATATTGACGACCTGGAAAGAGTACAGCGCCAATGAGCAATTAAGATGATAAGAGTACTTAGAAATAAACAAAACTAAACCCTTTATTTCCTAGTACTTATAAATTTAAAAATAAACTTCATTTTTTTTAATTTATTTACTAATGGAAAAAATGGGGTGATTGGTTGTATAGTATTTCATACGTGAGCAGAGGCTTAGAGGCAAGATTAGTGTCCATCTCTCCAGTGTTCATGAGGATGAGTTGTTCATGGCAGATATATGTTCAAACTTCAATAAAACAATGTTTTGTTCATCTCCTGCATTCAAACGCAAAATAATAAATGCCAGGACAGTCAAAGCAACTTACCTACCATATCCTAATCTTGTCTATACTCACAATTCAAATATATAACTGTATGAATCTTATATAAGGGAATAATTGATTACACTGAATTGAAAACTCAGGATTTCGAATTGGTAGACAACCATATGGTGAACGAGCACAACCTGAACATGGGTTGATTCTGCTTAAGTCATAACCAGAGACGATGGTGTCTATGTGGTATCCAAATTGTCCATTGTTTACATAACAGTGTGTGTTGTTAGACCAGACTGGCTCGTAACTCGTATGGCAACTCCTGAAGAATTTAAACGTCGATTCGTGAGAAATCGAAGTCTAAAATCAGAGAGGCATGGCATATTGGAAGGAAAAAATGCATCAAATTTTGATTCGCAAAAGATGATCGATAAGCTGTAGGAAAAATGGATGACGACCAAATTTAAGCTTTGGAGAACCTTTCACACAGCTTGAGGGAACGGGACCCTTACGGCAGATAAACGAATGTAATTACAAAATTAACGTTTGCTAATCTCCTTTTCCACTGAAGACACATTGGAAGCCGAGGCAGCGGACAGCCTCGATCCTCCACCTGACCTACTACGGTATTTACGGAGAGACAGTAAAACTCGGGTGTTGACGAGCCCAGCACAGATGGCGACGTGTTGCTGCACATGTTTGGCTCCTCGGAGAGGGAAAACAGCTGGGATGACTGTGTACCTTCCCAACCCAATCTTCATGTAAATTCCCTGATCAAAATGGTCGCCTTACAGGGCGATATATATAGAGAGAGAGAAGAGTGTGTGCTTTTGTTTTCTCTTCTCTACCTCTTTCTCTTTTGTTTTTTTTAGTTTAAGCTCTTTTTTTTGCCTTGGTCTCTTAAATTTGCTCCCAATCTCTCTCTCTCTCTCTCTTCCCCCCTCTCTCTCTCTCTCTCTCTCTCTCTCTCTCTCTCTCTCTCTCTCTCTCTCTCTCTCTCTCTCTCTCTCTCTCTCTCGCTAAACCATTTTTCATTATTATATTCTACGTGTTTCTGCTTCGATGAGTTATTCTTTTAATTTTTAAATGTAACTGAGATCCTTGCAATTTTTAAAGGGATTTCAAATTTAATAATATTGCAAACACACACACACAAACACACATAGAAAGACTGTATATGATGGACTACGGAACCCAGAAATACCAGGACGCTGCAGACAGGTTTATCTCTGTCTGCTGCTCTGTGGTTCATTTTAGGGACAGATATTTTATCGAATCACCTCGGATGTTGGTGCCACGTGAGTAACACAAATGCCAACACGCTTAAATGGTCCCCAAACCAATATGCAACCAAACACAATTTTTTTTTCTTTTGAACAGTCTGTGTAGTCTAGTGGATTAAATACGGGCACGCTAAGGTGCCTGGTTGTCTGGGTTCGAATCCTTCAGAGGTGAGGGGTTTTGGATTGCATATTGGCTTGGAGACCATTCAAGTTTGTTCACATTTGTGTTACCTGTGAGATTTTTTGTCATGATTATTCTAGTATTACATACATCAACTTTAAACTGAAAGTCTAGATGGGTCTTTTGAGGAAGAACTTGCTTAGCTAACATGCTAAGTGTAGGAAGCAGCTCATTCCCCACTCTAGAGACCATAAAAAAAACGACTAGGCGCGAGCAAACGCCGAGACCTCAAAAGTCTGAGAACCCTTTCACTGAGCCGTCGACCTTCGCAATTCGCTGGAGCGAGTCTAACGAGTAGGTCCCGGGTTCTCACAACGTATTTATTTTGTTGTGTGGTGCTATGAATCCAGCTCTAAGCTCAAGAGGCAGTCTCAATTGAATAGCAATAATAATTTCAGGCAACAAGGCAGACCAAATTTAAATTAATAAAGTGTGGGGTGTAACGAAAGACAGCGTTCAACATTACAACACAGTTTATTCAACAACGTACTAACTACTACAACAACGAAAAATATCACTGACGTTAATGGAAATCCTTCCTGTGACACCTTTACAACAGCTAGACACCAGCCACAAGATCTACAGGTTCCTACCTGCAATCACGTCGTGGTGCAAAATTGAACTAACTTGAACATACTGAGTGTTGACAGAGGAATCGATGAAGCAAAACATACTAAGTCTATAATCACTAATGCCACAACAACAACACGGTGGGTTAGGAGACACGCCTCCAGTAACCTCCTCCAGTTACTTTACGCTCCTTGCAGCCCTCTCCTGCAATAGCAGTTGCAATGCAATCAAGCTAGTAACCTGTCAATGACATTACAATGACTAACGGGTTACTGGCAACTCCAGCAACCCTCCTTAATTAAATTCTTACGTTAACACTTCACCTTTCGGACGATCAAAAATCAATGACTAATTGATTACGTTAATTAACATTAAAATAATTAACACTTACGTTAACCCAATCTTGTCTCCCACAGACAAATTAAATTGAACAACTGTCACTAGTAACTTGGAATTACACAAACACGTGACCCGTCAAGCGAATTTTCATAGATTTTTATTTATTTTTTCATTTTGATTATTTTATTTTATGTGAATTGCATTTTAATTCAGCTGTGTTGTTTACCATACCGTTCATTTCATGAGTATAGTTTTTTCATATTTTCATTTCCTTTTTTAACTGTTTTTCTTATACTTCAGTGATAGGAACATCAGATCACTTGATGTTCACAATTTTATGATGGGAACATCAGACCATTTGGGAAGGATTTGGACGAGGGAGTGGGGAATGGTGGGGATGACGAGGGGACGAGGAGGTTGGGATGGTGGGGACGAGGGGATGGGAAAATGGAGAATGATGGAGAGGACAAAGGGACAGGGGAGTGGGACATGGTGGGAAGGAAGAAGGGATGGTGGAGTGGGGAATAGTGGGAAGGACGAAACGCACATGCGTTGCTGAGCCACAGCAACGCGTGGCCGGGTACTGCTAGAATATAAATAAAAATGAAAATGCTCATTTGTTCAAAATCACTAATCTCAGAAAGTTCTTCACCGATTGCTTTAATTTTTTTACACAACGTTCCATTCGCATCTGAGCGTGTTTTTATGTACATACTATATAGATGTCACGTCTGTAAGGGGAAAAAATCATGCTTTTTTGAAAAACTGTGTTTTTCATGTGTTTTTCAAGTGAGGGAAATCTTCAAAACCTCTTTATCGATATCTTTGAAACATTTTTTTTTTTAAACAGCGCAATCTGTTCGACGCAAGAGCAACACACGCTATAATCTCTGAAAGTTCTTCACAGAATGCTTTGAAATTTTGACACAACGTTTCATTTGAACACGCGCGTGTTTTTATGTACCTACTATATAAATGCCACACCTGTTATAGGTAAAAAAACATTTTTTTTTTTTAGAAAAACAGTGCAATCTGTTACACGTAAGAGTAACACACACTATACTAAATATGTTACGATTCCATTTCAATGTTTCAGATTGCATTGATAAATTGAATTTTTATAGATTTCGATTTATTTTCATTTTGATTTAATTATTTTGTGTGACATAGCATTGGAATTGAGCTGTGTTGTTTACCATACCATTCATTTCGTGAGAATAGTTTATTTTATTATTTATACATTATTTATACAGATTAGTTGATGTTCCCAATTTTGTTATTGGAACATCAGATCATTTAGGAATGCATCATACAAAGAACAGGGAATGGTGGGGAGGATTAGGCAATGGGAGCGGAGGATGGTGGGGAGAATGAGTGGACTGGGGAGGGGCTAATGGTAGGGAGGACAAGGGGACAGGGGAGGAGGGAATGGTGGGGAGGACGAGGGGACGGGGGAGTGGGGGATAGTGGGGAGGACGAGGGGACAGGGGAGTGGGGGATAGTGGGGAGGACGAGGGGATGGGGGGAGGGGGGAATGATAGGGAGGACGAGGAGACGGGGGAGTGGGAGATAGTAGGGAGGACGAAGGGACGGTGTAGTGGGGAATGGTTAGGAGGATAAAGGGATGCTGGACTGGGGGATGATGGAACACATGCATTGCTGAGCCACAGCAACCTTCCCTGTCCCCCAGCCCACCCCACCATTCCCCCCCTCACCTGTCTCCTCGGCCTTCCAACCATTCCCCACTCCACCGTCCTCTCTTCCTTCCCACCATGCCTCACTCCACTGTCCTGTTGTCCTCCCCACCATTCTCCATACCCCCATCCCCTCGTCCCCACCATCCCATACTCCCCCGTCCCCTCGTCATCCCCATCATTCCCCACTCCAATGTCCGATGCCTTCCCAAATAGTCTGATGTTCACATCAGAAAATTGGGAACATCAAGTGATCTGATGTTCCCATCACTGAAATATAAGAAAAACATTTAAAAATGAAATGAAAACATTAAAAAAAACTATACTCACGAAATGAACGGTATGGTAAACAACACAGCTCAATTCCAACGCAATTCACACAAAATAATTAAATCAAAATCAAAATAAATCAAAATATATGAAAATTCAATTTATCAGTGCAATCAGAAGCAATGAAATGGAATTGTAACATATTTAGTATAGCATTTGTGTTGCTCTTACATGCAACAGATGGCGCTGTTTTTTCAAGAAAAGCATAGTTTTACCTGTCACAGGTGTGGCATCTATACTTATACTTACGAAATGAACGGTATGGTGAACAATACAGCTCAATTCGAACACAATGTCACACAAAATAATTCAATAACAAATAAAATTAATCGAAATCTATGAAAATAAAATTTATCAATGCAATCGGAAACATTGAAATAGAATTCGTGACATATTTAGTATAGCGTGCATGTTGCTATTATGTGCAACAGATGGCGCTGTTTTCAAAAACGCATGTTTTTACCTCTCACAGGGGTGGCATCTATATAGTAGATATATAAAAAGACGCGCCTATTTGAATGCAACGTTGTGTCAAAATTTTAAAGCAATCGGTAAAGAGGTTTCGAAGATTTCCCTCAAATGAAAAACACAGAAAATATAAAAACCCGCTCGGATGCGAATGGAACGTTGTGTGAAAATTTCAACGCATTCAGTGAAGAACTTTCAGAGATTAGCGATTTTGAACAAACGAAAATTTACATTTTTATTTATATAGTTTTGTGACATTGCATTGGAATTTTAGGTGTGTTGTGTACCATTCCGTTCATTTCATGAGTATAGTTTTTTTAATTTTTCACTGTTTTTCATTACGTTTTTTAAACTGTTTTTCTTATATTTCAGTGATGTGAACATCAGATCATTTGAAATTCCCAATTTCCTGATAGGAACATCAGATCATTTGGGAGTGCATCGCACGAGGGAGTGGAGTAATGGCGGATAGGACGAGGGGACAGGAGTTGGGGATGATAGGGAGTATGAGGGGACAGGGGAGGGGGGGTAATGGTGAGGAGGACGAGGGGACGGTGGAGTTTGATAATAAAGTTAAGTCCATGTTAATCAAGAACTCTCCCTCGTCTGTAGCAGGTTTTTTGTGTGTATTCCATCCCTTGTAATGAGTGTGCATGTGTTTACATCGGCCAGACAGGTAAATCTCTTTCCTTGCGTTTAAAACCGCATTCATATGATATTCGTACAGCCCAGCACTCCAGTGCATTGTATTTACATTCCAGTTTATGTGATCATTCTATCGACTTCACAGGGGCAAGATGTATTGTTAAAAGTAAGGATTTCGTTGAACGAAACGTGATCGAGTCTGCTCTGATCAAACATTGTAACAACAGCCTTAATCTGAGCCCCGGTATGTACAAGTTGGATCCCTATTTAAGCCTCAATATAGCACGTCAAGGCAATATAGCATCCATTTAACCCGTATGGCACTTGGGGATATTAATAGGAGCTGCCTCGTATGGGCCAATAGGCCTTCTGCAGTTACCTTCTTTCTTATATTTCCTTTCCTCCACTTATTTTTAATGGTCAGGTGATCTGCCCAGGCGGATATAAAGGTCTGATCAGCAATCTTATCTTCATTCTAATTTGCTCTGATGAAGGCAAATTAGCAGAAAACGCGTTAAGGATTCACTATTTTTCATATGTGGTATTCTGCATATATATATATATATATATATATATATATATATATATATATATATATATATATATATATATATATATATATATATATATATATATATATATATATATATATATATATATATGTCGTACCTAATAGCCAGAACGCACTTCTCAGCCTACTATGCAAGGCCCGATTTGCCTAATAAGCCAAGTTTTCCTGAATTAATATATTTTCTCTAATTTTTTTTCTCATGAAATGATAAAGCTACCCATTTCATTATGTATGAGGTCAATTTTTTTTTATTGGAGTTAAAATTGACGTAGATATATGACCGAACCTAACCAACCCTACCTAACCTAACCTAACCTATCTTTATAGGTTAGGTTAGGTAGCCAAAAAAGTTAGGTTAGGTTAGGTTAGGTAGGTTAGGTAGTCGAAAAAACATTAATTCATGAAAACTTGGCTTATTAGGCAAATCGGGCCTTGCATAGTAGGCTGAGAAGTGCGTTCTGGCTACTAGGTACGACATATATATATATATATATATATATATATATTAAGCGGTCAGAGAATAAGGATGAAAGATTAAAGAAAAGCCTCATGAACACACAATATATGAATATACAATTATAATGAGACATTGTAAGCCTCTCTATCAGAGTTGTTTCTTAAACTGTTGTGCAATATTATAACTTAAAAATGGATCAAGTTTGTACATTCCAGTACTAACATTAAGAAGATTTGGACACTGACTGATTAGAGCAGACTCAATCAAATTCCGTTCCACGAAATCCCCACAATTGGTAATGCTTTTTGCCCCATTCCAGTTAATATTGTGATCGCATAAACTCGTATGTAGATACAATGCATTAGACGTTTGGGCAGTTCTAATACTATAAGCATGTTGTGACAACCGCAATTGTAAGGACTTTCCTGTTTGTCCAAGGTACACAGAATCACAATCATTGCAGGGAATTGAATACACACAACCTGCTGTATCAGGGGAGTTTTTTATTAAATTGGATTTGATCGTACTATTAGTGAACACCAAATTTATATTTAGTTTCTTAAAAATCAGAGACAATTTTTCAAGTCCACTCGCATAAGGTACCACCAATGAGTTAATAATTTTTGGTTTCGCCTTAGGGACGTGATTATAAAACGTACGTTTGGCTTGTACAAACGAGAAATCCAAAAACCTCTTAGGATATTGTAAACTCTTCCCAATTTATATATGAAATTGGGAAGAGTTTACAATATCCTAAGAGGTTTTTGGATTTCTCGTTTGTACAAGCCAAACGTACGTTTTATAATCACGTCCCTAAGGCGAAACCAAAAATTATTAACTCATTGGTGGTACCTTATGCGAGTGGACTTGAAAAATTGTCTCTGATTTTAAGAAACTTAATATAAATTTGGTGTTCACTAATAGTACGATCAAATCCAATTTAATAAAAAACTCCCCTGATACAGCAGGTTGTGTGTATTCAATTCCCTGCAATGATTGTGATTCTGTGTACCTTGGACAAACAGGAAAGTCCGTACAATTGCGGTTGTCACAACATGCTTATAGTATTAGAACTGCCCAAACGTCTAATGCATTGTATCTACATACGAGTTTATGCGATCACAATATTAACTGGAATGGGGCAAAAAGCATTACCAATTGTGGGGATTTCGTGGAACGGAATTTGATTGAGTCTGCTCTAATCAGTCAGTGTCCAAATCTTCTTAATGTTAGTACTGGAATGTACAAACTTGATCCATTTTTAAGTTATAATATTGCACAACAGTTTAAGAAACAACTCTGATAGAGAGGCTTACAATGTCTCATTATAATTGTATATTGATATATATATATATATATATATATATATATATATATATATATATATATATATATATATATACATATATATATACATATATATATATATATATATATATATATATATATATATATATATATATATATATATATATGTCGTACCTAGTAGCCAGAACTCACTTTTCAGCCTACAATGCAAGGCCCGATTTGCCCAATAAGCCAAGTTTTCATGAATTAATATATTTTCTCTAATTTTTTTCTTATGAAATGATAAAGCAACCCATTTCATTATGTAAGAGGTCAATTTTTTTTTATTGGAGTTAAAATTAACGTAGATATATGACCGAACCTAACCAACCCTACCTAACCTAACCTAACCTATCTTTATAGGTTAGGTTAGGTTAGGTAGCCGAAAAAGTTAGGTTAGGTTAGGTTAGGTAGGTTAGGTAGACGAAAAACAATTAATTCATGAAAACTTGGCTTATTAGGCAAATCGGGCCTTGCATAGTAGGCTCAGAAGTGAGTTCTGGCTACTAGGTACGACATATATATATATATATATATATATATATATATATATATATATATATATATATATATATATATATATATATATATATATATATATATATATATATATATATATATATATATATATATATATGTTGTAACTAGTAGCCAGGATGCAATACGCGGCCTACTATGCAAGGCCCGATTTGCCTGATAAATTTTCCTGTATATATATATTTTTCTACTTTTTTTCTTATAAAATGATAAATCTATCCATTTCACTATGTATGAGTTATTTTTTTGTTTTTTAGCTCAATCGTAGAGTTCGTAGAGATATGACCGAACCTAACCATCCCTACCTAACCTAACTTATCTTAACCTAACCAAAACTAACATATATAATTCAATAATTTATGTTGTTAATATAATATAATACTAATATTTCAAATGAACCTATTGGAAACCATATTTTGAAAATAAAGAAAATCATTCTGGCAGTAGCCAGAATGCACTTCTCGGCCTACTATGCAAGGACCGATTTACCTAATAGGCCGAGTGATTTTCTTTATTTTCAATAAAATGTTTCCAGTTGGTTTATGTTAAATATTTTTATTATATTATATTAAAAACATAAATTATTGATTTAGTTATGTTAAGATAGGTTAGGTTCGGTCAAATATTTACGTTAGTTTTAACTCAAATTTAACAAAATGAGCTCATAAATAATGAAATGGATAGTTTTATTATTTTATAAGAAAAAAAAATGAAAAATATATCAATTCAAGAAAACTTTGCTTATTAGGCAAATCATGTCTATATATATATATATATATTAAATATGACCGAAAAAGTAAGATTAATAATTGTAACACGAATTTTCTCAATATTTCTTATGGTTCTTTTCACTGTCGATGGTAATTGAAAAACCAGTTCTCCAAAATTAATTTTTATTTCTAGTCTGACGTGAGACTTGAACGCGTTTCGTAATAACTTATTACATTTTCAAAGACTTTAGTTTACACACACACAACTATAACCTGCAAACACTAAAACAGATTTCTTACTATGCTATAATTCAAACGGCTTTTCATTTTATATACCTGCATTTGGGTGAGGTGATATGTTACAACAGTTTTGGATGAGGTGAAAACAAACTTTCAACACAAGATAGAACACGGAATATTGGATAATATTGGGGTAAAGTTAAAGGGGAAGAATGGAAATAAATGCAAAGAGCCTATTGGCCCATATTTCTTGATGCTTCTATATTGGAGCGGAGTCTTGAAGTGGATAGAATATAGTTGTGCATTAATTGGCTGTTGATTGCTGGTGTTGACCTCTTGATGTGTAGTGCCTCGCAGATATCAAGCCGCCTGCTATCGCTGTATCTATCGATGATTTCCGTGTTTTTTGTTAAGACTTCTCTGGTGATGGTCTAGTTGTGGGAAGAGATTATATGTTCCTTAATGGAGCCCTGTTGCTTATGCATCGTTAATCGCCTCGAAAGAGATGTTGTTGTCTTGCCTATATACTAAGTTCTTTGAGGCTTACAGTCCCCAAGTGGGCATTTGAAGGCATAGACGACATTGGTCTCTTTCAAAGCGTTCTGCTTTGTGTCTGGAGAGTTTCTCATGAGTAGGTTGGCAGTTTTCTTGGTTTTATAGTAAATCGTCAATTGTATCTATGTACCTTTAACGTTACCCAATATTACCCAATATTTCGTGTTCTATCTTGTGTTGAAAGTTTGTTTTCACCTCATCCAAAACTGTTGTAACATATCACCTCACCCAAATGCAGGTATATAAAATGAAAAACCGTTTGAATTATTGCATAGTAAGAAATCTGTTTTAGTGTTTGCAGGTTATAGTTGTGTGTGTGTAAACTAAAGTCTTTGAAAATGTAATAAGTTATTACGAAACGCGTTCAAGTGTCGCGTCAGACTAGAAATAAAAATTAATTTTGGAGAACTGATTTTTCAATTAATTCAATTAAATAAATTTCAATTTTCAATACTGGGTTCGATTCCTGACCAGGGAGGATAGACTAAATGCCAATCCTTAACTGTTTGCCTCTATTCACCCAGCACTAATTTGGTACATGATTGTTAAACGACTGGCGGATCGTGCTCCAGGGAAAACTAGTGGAGAAGGCTTGCCATGGGCAGGGAAAGCTCTGAGCCCGCTAACAGGAGTCACCAGGCTTCTCTTCCTGTACTTACCTGTGTAAAAAAAAAAAAGTATCCTCACAGCCTGTAGCGAGGAAGTCAAAGGAGCTGCCTCGTAGAGGCAATAAAGTGCTACTTAATCTCCTCTTGTTACCTAATATTCAAATAACGCGGCGAGCCTGATATCAGCTGCTCTTTACTGAATGAATAAAGTTTGAGAAAATCGATAACGGGCAAACTCCTCGCATTCTTTGTTATCTTTGTTGAGGCTGCTGGCCCTGGGGGGGGGGGCCTTGAGAGACCTGGGGGCTGGGGGGTCAGTGGGGCCTGAGCGACCTCGGGGAGTTAGTGGGGCCTGGAGGGCTGTGGGAGGCCTGGGGAGTCTGGGGGGCCTGTGGAGCCTATGGGTCCTAGGGGGGCCTGTGGAGCCTATGGGTCCTAGGGGGGGCCTGTGGAGCCTATGGGTCCTGGGGGATCCTGGGGGATCCTGGGGACCTGTGGAGCCGATGGGTCCTGGGGACCTGTGGAGCCTATGGGTCCTGGAGGTCCTGTGGAGCCTATGGGTCCTGGGGGATTCTGGGGACCTGTGGAGCCTATGGGTCCTGGGGGCCCGGTGGAGCCTATGGGTCCTGGGGGATCTTGGGGACCTGTGGAGCCTATGGGTCCTGGGGGAGCCTGGGGACTCTATGGGTCCTAGGGGAGCCTGGAGAGCCTATGGGTCCTTGGGGAGACTGGAGAGCCTATGGGTCCTGTGGGGGCCTGGGGAGCCCATGGGTCCTGTGGGGGCCTGGGGAGCCTGTGGAGTCTATAGGTCCTTGGGGAGCCTATGGGTCCTTGGGGGGCCTGGGGAACCTATGGGTACTGGGGGAGCCTGGGGAGCCTACGGGTCCTGGGGGGGGCCTGGGGAACCTACGGGTCCTGGGGGGCCTGGGGAACCTATGGGTACTGGGGGAGCCTGGGGAGCCTGTGGGTCCTTTGGGGCCTGGGGAGCCTACGGGTCCTGGGGGAGCCTGGGGAGCCTATGGGTCCTGGGGGGCCTGGGGAGCCCTACGAGGATATGGGGGGTGGAAGTGGAATTGGGAGGAAGGAGTTGGGGAGAAGGAGGGTCTGAGGGTGGGGAGCGGCTCGGGTGTTGGGGAGTAAGGTGGACGTGGGGGTGAGTCTGGGGGTCACAGCAGGGGGAAGGGGAGGGAAGGAAGGAGTGGATCTTTGCTCTTGGATAAGATGGTGTAAGGGTAGGAGGAAGTCTGCCTGGGGTGACGGTTGAAGAAGAATTGAGTTTGATGGGAGGGGAAGTAAGTGATCCTGGGGGGGGGGGGTTATGAAGTGTGTCCTCATAGAAGGAAATTGATAAAGGAAGGAAGGAAGGAAGGAAGGAAGGAATAGGTTTACGGTGACGGGGTGGGGGGGACGGGGGGGTGTAGTAAAAGGAGGGTGTGGGTGGTGCAAGATGAACTGGTGGTTGGGGGTAAGATGGAGTGGATCTCGGAGGTGGGGGAAAATGGGTGGCTCTTTATTTGGGGGGGGGGGGAGGAGGAAGGGGGTTTGTGGAGAAATAGAGGATAGGCCTGTCCTTTTATATACCTACTATAAAGATGCCACCCCTGTGACAGGTAAAAACATGCGTTTTTGAAAAACAGCGCCATCTGTTGCATATAATAGCAACATGCACGCTATACTAAATATGTCACGAATTCCATTTCAATGTTTCTGACTGCATTGATAAATTGAATTTTCATAGATTTATATTTATTTTCATTTTGATTTAATTATTTACTTTGAATTGCGTTGGAATTGAGCTGTGTTGTTTATCATACCATTCATTTCGTGAGTATAGTTTATATTTTTTCATATTTTCATTTGCTTTTTTAACTGTTTTTCTTATATTTCAGTGATGGGAACATCTGATCTCTTGATGTCCCCAATTTTCTGATGGGAACATCAGACCATTTGGGAAGGCATCGGACGAGGGAGAGGGGAATGATGGGGGATAACGAGGGGGACAGAAGTAAGAGATTTTTTTTTTTTTGCAGGGATATTCCTGCGCTGGCCCTAAGCCTCTGGCTGGTCCACTAAGTGTTGCTTGTTTCTGTTTTACTTGGGCAGAGTATGAGTATTTATGACTCATATGGTCGCATCAGTAATATTTTGTCCCAAGTGTTTAACAACTTCTTCTGCTCTGTTGAATCTAAGTTGAAATCTTAATGGGTTTGTAACTGTGCACTGTGTTAGATAATGTTCCAGTGGCCTGTCGGGCATTTCTTCACAGTGCTAACATTTCCTTTCATCTTCCGGAACCTGTAAGCCTATTTCCCATGCACATGGGTATCCAAGCCTGATGCGATGTAAGTGTACTTCTGTTGCTCTACTGCTCCCTTTCATCAAACAAAGTGGTTCGTAGTTGGTTGAATTCTTGTACCAACCCGCAGATCCTAATGTTACAACAGCTGTGTTGTGGTCACTGTACATCTGCATTGCTCTGTTTCTAATTACTTTTTTAATCTGTGATAGACTCTGTGGTATGTAAATGTCTACATTTCTTCTCTTAGTTGCAAGTTTTGCAGCTTCGTCTGCAATGTCATTTCCCATTATACCCACATGACTTGGCACCCAGTTGATAAGTACTCATCGGCCTTGTCGTTTGAGTGTTTGCATTAATGATATGACGTTTGTGATCAGATGTATGTTATCACATATGTGTTCTTGTTGCAAGGTTTCAATGACGGTTCTCGAATCTGTATGTATGATAACATGTTGTCGGTGTTCAGCAAGAGCATGTTCCAAAGCCTTTTGAATGGTTAGCATCTCTGTTTGTAAAGTCGAACACCCATTTGAGAGTCTCCAACTATATACAGAGTTTCCTGCTTTAACTGCTTTAACTGCAGCTCCGGTTTCTTGTCCCTGCTGGTCTACTGATCCATCTGTGAAGTAAGTGAAGCTGTCGGATGCCAAGTTTGCTTCTAAATGCATCTGTGCGATATTACGTACCAGATGAGGATTTGTCTGTTTTTTTTTCCTTCAAGAACCATAATCTTAAAGCCTGCTGGTGGAGATTCCCAAAGGGATTGCATAACAAAGTCTGCATGTATTTCGTCAACACCCCTCTCAGTGACTGTTTGTTATATCGAATGTATTAATGGTGTTAATCGCACAATGGGTCCACCTGTTGCTATTGGAGGCTCTTTTATCCAGAGTTAGTGCTCCTGCGATTATATCTTTAAGTGAACTGATTCTAGGTCTAGTCAATATCTTGGTCAGCATGCAAGCAGCAATCCCTTTTAACCTTATTTCAATCGACGTTAGCTTTGTTTCTAGTTAGGTTCAGTATTTTAGTCCATCTGGGAGCTCCTGTTATGATTTGCAATGCATCGTTTTGAATAACCTCAACGTTTGCCCACTGACCAGGAGAAAAAGTGAGTAAGGCAGGCGCTGCATAATCAACTGGGGAACGAACTGCGTGTATGTAAAAAATTCTTAACACGTTGTGTCCCGCTTCTAGACTCTAGACGGGGCCCTGTGATTGCTCTCATTATATTTAGTCATGATTGTGCTTTCTCCTTCAGATATTGAATTTGCTTGTTGAATGTCATTTTAGAATCTATCCACACTCCGAGATATTGATATTGTGTAACCCACTGAAGGTTAATGTCTTGAATGCGTAGGTGCCTGTCTGGAGTGTTGCCGCCTAGTCTCATTGCCTTAGACTTCTGAGCAGATATTTTTAGCCCTAAAATGCTGCATTCAGATGTTACCTTATATAATGCACCTTGTGCTTTATATAGAAGTGAAGGACCTGTACTGACTAATGCTATATCATCAGCATATCTTAACAATTTAATCCCTTCCGTAAATGTCATGGTAACAAGGTTTTCCATAAGGATGTTAAAAAGACTTGGACAGAGGACTCCTCCTTATGGAGTCCTATTCTCATGAAAGTGGTAGTCCGACACATGTCTTTGCAACTTTACTCTGGCATACCTGTGACTTAGGTAATCTTGAATCCATACTAGCATATTTCCCTTTACACCTTTTTTAACTAAGGTGTGTAAAATTGCTTGTGGGCTTGCAAGTTCGAATGCTTTTTCTAGATCAAGGAAGATCACCATAGCTGGACCTGAGTTAACTGTTCCTAGTAATGTTGCTATGCAGTTGGCAGTACCTACTCCTTTAGTGAAGTCAAATATGTGTTTATGCAGGTCTCCAGTCTTCCACAGTAGCCTATTTAAGACCATCCGTTCTGCAGTTTAACTAATGCATGACTTAATGAAATGGGTCTGTAATTGCCAGGTTCTTTCAGCTTAGGAATCAGTATGATGTCTGCTTTCTTCCAAGAGGTCGGTAGTTTGCCTTGCTGCCAAGATGCATTAATGACGTCCAATATTCCTTGTTCTCCAGCAGGACCTGCATGTGCGACCATTGAGTGTGTAATGTTATCAGCACGTGGTACAGTGTCCATACCACCTTTTTTGGCTCTGATTAGTTCTTGTTTGGTGAAGGGACAGTCACATTCATTATTTATAGCTATGCTCTCATGAATGGCTGTCAACCTAACTTGTTTTAATTGTTCTTGCTGCCTTCCGACCATTGCAGGAAGCTGATATGAAGCTGTTCTTTCTGCAAATTGGAGAGCAAGTCTCTCATCCTCCTGCAATGGTTGAATACATGCCTGTGGCCGGGCTGATCGACCTGATATTGTTTTAATCTGACCCCATATCTTGCCAAGACTACTATGTTCATTTAGAGTTTGACACCACTCAAACCATCTTGCCTCCTTTACTTCTCTTGAAACTCGTCTTGCTTCAGATATCACCGCTCTTAGCAGAGTTCTTCCTCCTGGTGTGGGGTTACTCTTTAGATGTTTTCTAAAGAGAAACTTTAGAAAACAGAGGGATGGGGATCAAGTTGTCAGCTCTGGGGAAATTATTTATTGCCCTAGTGTCTGATGAGGCTAGCAACTTGTCTCCTCTTGCAGGTACGCCTTAGTAAATATTGCCAAACAGGTGCAAATTATGCCATGCTTTGATGGTGGCCGCGGCATTAAGATTTTCAGACCGTTCATTCACTTTCCTTAGAAGGTCTGTATATTTCCCTCCTGCAAATGGGCGCGCTGCTACAGGAATGTGGGGAAGAGTTCTGGTAGGGAATGCTTTGATGGCCCCCAGAAGGTCATCTAATGACATGAAGTTTGCTAGGATGTGTGGGGGTGCCGGGGGATCCTGTTGTGGGCCTTCTCTCTCTTTACAGGTTCCGTCCGTGCACCCTGACAACCGTTGTGTCTGTATAGGGTTCCATCGATTCTAAGGCTGTGAGATTCGTCACAAACCCGACACGTTCCTCTGGGTCTGCGTGCCCCTTTGGGTGCGCAAAATATGCGACTGAAAACTCCCACCCCAGAAGTGACTCGAACCCATACTCCCAGGAGCAACGCAACTGGTAACTACAGTAACTACATGTGTTCCTCACGTGTGCCCCAAGGAATGAGGTGATTTGATAAAAATGCTATGCCCAAGATTACCATCCGAGTGCCGGCGGGGAAGTGGTTCAAATAGCTTCGGCTATCACTTCCTTATGTCCAGTCGTGATGGTCAAGCGGATTAAGGCGTCCTGTAGTTACCAGTTGCGTTGCTCCTGGGAGTATGGGTTCGAGTAACTTCTGGGGTGTGAGTTTTCAGTCGCATATAGTCCTGGGGACCATTCAGGCTTGTTCGCATTTGTGTTCCTCACGTGTGCCCCAAAGAATGAGGTGATTTGATAAAAATGTTATGCCCAAGATTACCATCCGAGTGCCGGCGGGGAAGTGGTTCAAATAGCTTCGGCTATCACTTCCTTATGTCCGGTCGTGATGGTCAAGCGGATTAAGGCGTCCTGTAGTTACCAGTTGCGTTGCTCCTGGGAGTATGGGTTTGAGTCACTTCTGGGGTGTGAGTTTTCAGTCATATATATATATATATATATATATATATATATATATAT
The DNA here is from genome assembly GCF_020424385.1 of Procambarus clarkii. Lineage (NCBI taxonomy): Eukaryota > Metazoa > Arthropoda > Malacostraca > Decapoda > Cambaridae > Procambarus > Procambarus clarkii. Next base: position 69,943 of record NW_025561453.1, on the reverse strand, counting down.
ATATATATATATATATATATATTAGTATATTTAGGTAGCAGTCTTTCCTGTAGACATATATTATTAAATATGACCGAAAAAGTAAGATTAATAATTCTAACACGAATTTTCTCAATCTTTCGTACATTTCTTTTCACTGTTGGAGGTAAATCAAAAATCAATTCTCCAAAATTCATTTTTATTTCTAGTCTGACGCGACACGAGCGCGTTTCGTAAAACTTATTACATTTTCAAAGACTTTAGTTTACAAATACACAACTGAATAGAACTTACGCATCTCCGATTTTATATCTACATTTTAGTGAGGTGGATGGGGTGAGGTGGCATTAATAGGGTATTAATTTCATCAACACAAGACAGAACAAGAGGTGGCATTAATAGGGTATTAATTTCATCAACACAAGACAGAACACGAAACAATGGGTATTGAATAGAAGTGTTTGTAGAAAGCCTATTGGTCCATATTTCTTGATGCTTCTATATTGGAGTGGAGTCTTGAGGTGGGTAGAATATAGTTGTGCATTAATTGGCTGTTGATTGCTGGTGTTGACTTCTTGATGTGTAGTGCCTCGCAAACGTCAAGCCGCCTGCTATCGCTGTATCTATCGATGATTTCTGTGTTGTTTACTAGGATTTCTCTGGCGATGGTTTGGTTGTGGGAAGAGATTATATGTTCCTTAATGGAGCCCTGTTGCTTATGCATCGTTAAACGCCTAGAAAGAGATGTTGTTGTCTTGCCTATATACTGGGTTTTTTGGAGCTTACAGTCCCCAAGAGGGCATTTGAAGGCATAGACGACGTTAGTCTCTTTTAAAGCGTTCTGTTTTGTGTCTGGAGAGTTTCTCATGAGTAGGCTGGCCGTTTTTCTGGTTTTATAGTAAATCGTCAGTTGTATCCTCTGATTTTTGTCTGTAGGGATAACGTTTCTATTAACAATATCTTTCAGGACCCTTTCCTCCGTTTTATGAGCTGTGGAAAAGAAGTTCCTGTAAAATAGTCTAATAGGGGGTATAGGTGTTGTGTTAGTTGTCTCTTCAGAGGTTGCATGGCGTTTCACTTTCCTTCTTATGATGTCTTCGACGAAACCATTGGAGAAGCCGTTGTTGACTAGGACCTGCCTTACCCTACAGAGTTCTTCGTCGACTTGCTTCCATTCTGAGCTGTGGCTGAGAGCACGGTCGACATATGCGTTAACAACACTCCTCTTGTACCTGTCTGGGCAGTCGCTGTTGGCATTTAGGCACATTCCTATGTTCGTTTCCTTAGTGTAGACTGCAGTGTGGAAACCTCCGCTCTTTTCCATGACTGTTACATCTAGAAAGGGCAGCTTCCCATCCTTTTCCATCTCGTAAGTGAAACGCAGCACGGAACTCTGCTCAAATGCCTCCTTCAGCTCCTGCAGATGTCTGACATCAGGTACCTGTGTAAAAATGTCGTCAACATACCTGCAGTATATGGCCGGTTTCAAGTTCATGTCGACTAAGACTTTTCGCTCGATGGTACCCATGTAGAAGTTTGCAAACAGGACACCTAGGGGAGAACCCATGGCGACCCCATCTACTTGCTTATACATGTGCCCATCCGGGCTCAAGAAGGGTGCCTCTTTAGTACAAGCTTGGAGTAGTTTCCTCGGAATATTTTCTGGTATGTCAAGAGGTGTACAGGCTGGATCACGATACACTCTGTCGGCTATCATCCCGATTGTCTCGTCCACAGGTACGTTGGTAAACAGCGATTCTACGTCCAACGAGGCTCTTATCCCTGTGGCCCGTGTGCCCCGCAGTAAGTCAACAAATTCCTTTGGAGACTTCAGGCTGAAGGCGCAGGGAATATAAGGAGTCAGCAGGCCGTTGAGTCGCTTCGCCAGTCTGTACGTGGGTGTGGGTATCTGGCTAATGATTGGCCGAAGTGGGTTTCCAGGCTTGTGTGTCTTGACATTTCCATACGCATATCCAGGTTTATATTCCCCAATGATCTTTGGCAGGTGGAGTCCGGATTTCTTGGCGTTCACAGTTTCGATCAGTTTGTTGACCTTTGCTTTTAATTCGGCTGTAGTGTCCTTCGTTACCCTTTGGAACTTAGTTTGGTCAGAGAGTATGATGTTCATTTTCGCCAGATATTCGTCTTTTTTAAGAATGACATATATTGGCGACTTGTCACCTCTCCTGACAACTATCTCCTTGTTCTCACGAAGGCTTTTAGCTGCCGCTTTGAGCTCAGGGGACAGTATGGTGCTTCTGCCAGATACCCACACCCACGTACAGACTGGCGAAGCGACTCAACGGCCTGCTGACTCCTTATGTTCCCTGCGCCTTCAGCCTGAAGTCTCCAAAGGAATTTGTTGACTTACTGCGGGTCACACGGGCCACAGGGATAAGAGCCTCGTTGGACGTAGAATCGCTGGACTTGTGATCCTGTGGTCCTGGGTTTGATCCCAGGCGCCGGCGAGAAACAATGGGCAGAGTTTCTTTTACCCAATGCCCCCTGTTACCTAGCAGTAAAATAGGTACCTGGGTGTTAGTCAGCTGTCACGGGCTGCTTCCTGGGGGGTGGAGGCCTGGTCGAGGACCGGGCCGCGGGACACTAAAAAGCCCCGAAATCATCTCAAGATAACCCCCGAGGCAATTACAGAAACCCACGAGGCAATTATAAATACCCCCAAAACAATTACAGATACCCCTGAGGCAATTACAGAAAACCACGAGGTAATTACAAATACCCATGAGGCAATTATAGATACCCTCGAGGCAATTATAGATACCCCGGAGGCAATTATAGATACCCCGAAGACAATTATAAATACCCCTGAGGCAGTTACAGATACCCCTAAGGCCATTATAGATACCCCCGAGGCAATGATATCTATAGCGTCCCCGTGGCATAGTGGAAGCGTTTTAAGCAGTCTCCGTGGCGTAGTGTAGGACGCTTGCCTTTGGTTCTGCGAGCGTTTTGTCCTAGGTTCGTATCCTGGCCGGGGAGGATTTACTGGGCGCAAATCCTTAACTGTACCCTCTGTTTAACTCAACAGTAAAATGGGTACTTGATTGTTAAACGATTTTTCGCGGGGGTCGTATTCCAAGGAACATAGGATTAATGACCTGCCCGAAATGCTACGCGTACTAGTGGCTGTACAAGAATGTAACAACTCTTGTATTTATGAATATGTAAAAAAACAATTATAGATACCCTCAAGGCAATTGTATATACCCTCGAAGCAATTATATATACCTTCGAGGAAATTATAGATACCCCTGAGGCAATTATAGATACCCTCAAGGCAATTATAAATACCCCTGAAGCCATTACAGGTACACCCGAGGCAATTATAGATAACCCCGAAGCAATTATATATACCCTCGAATCAATTAAACATACCCCCGAGGCAATTATAGAAACCCCGGGGGCAGTTATAGATACCCCCGAGGCAATTATAGATACCCCCGAGACAATTACAGATACTCCACAGGCAATTATAGATACCCCGAGGCTATTATAGATACCCCGAGATAATTATAGATACCTCCGACCCGCCAAACAAACACCGAAACTACGACGTTGGTACAACATTCGAACAAGTTTTGACACCTCCTAACCAGTTATAACAACCAATATAGCGAGTTGCAACAACGTTCTAATACGTCATAAACACGTTAAGCCAAGCTGTAACAACTTTATTACAAGTTGTAACAAGCGGAAAATAGAGACAGTCTCGGTTTGTGTTTCCAGGGGAGGCAATTATTGATACCCTTGAGGCAATTATAGATACCTTACGAGACAATTATAGATACGCCCGAGCAATTATAGATACCCCTGAAGCAAATATAGAAACCCCCAAGGAAATTATAGAGAAACGTGAGGCAATTAGTGATACCCCCCAGGCAATTATAGATACCCCGAGGCTTTTACAGTTACGCCCAGTACAATTATAGATACCTCCGAGGCAATTATTGATACCCTTGAGGCAATTATAGATACCCCCCTCGGAAATTATAGATACGCCCGAGTAATTATAGATACCCCTGAAGCAATTATAGAAACCCCCGTGGCAATTTTAGAGAAACTGGAGGCAATTAGAGATACCCCCGAGGCAATAATAGACACCACCCAAGGCAATTATAGATACCCCCTGAGGACATTATAGCTACTCCTGAGGCAATTATAGATACCCCCAAGGCAATTATAGATACCCTAAGGCAATTATAGATACCCTCGAGGCAAATATAGATACCCCTCAGGCAATTATAGATACCCTCGAGGCAAATATAGATACCCATGAGGCAATTATAGATACCCCCGAGGCTTTTATAGATACCCTCGAGGCAATTATAGATACCCCCAAGGCTAGTATAGATAACCCCCGAGGATATTATAGATACCCCCGAGGCTATTATAGATACCCCCGAGGCTATTAAAGATAACCCCCGAGGCTATTATAGATACCCCGAGGCTATTACAGATACCCCAAGGCAATTATAGATACCCTCGAGGCTATTATAGATACCCTCGAGGCTATTATAGATACCCCCAAGGCTATTATAGATAACCCCCGAGGTTATTATAGATACCAGCCCAAGGCTACTATAAATACCTCCTGCAGCTATTATAGATACCCTCAAGGCACATATAGATATCCCCGAGGCTATTATAGATACCCCCAAGGCTATTATAGATAACCCTGGAGGTTATTATAGATACCAGCCCAAGGCTACTATAAATACCTCCTGCAGCTATTATAGATACCCTCAAGGCACATATAGATATCCCGAGGCTATTATAGATACCCCCGAGGCTATTATAGATACCTCCGAGGATACTATAGATACCCCTGAGGCTATTATATCTACCCCAGAGGCTGTTATAGATACCCCCGAGACAATTATAGATACCCTCGAGGCTATTATAGATTCCCTCGAGGCTATTATAGATACCCCAAAGGCTATTGTAGATAACCCCCGAGGCTGTTATAGATACCAGCCCGAGACTATTATAAATACCGCCAGAGGCAATAATAGATACTCCCGAGGCAATTATAGATACCCCCGAGGCTATTATAGATACTCTCGAGGCTGCAAGCGATGAGTCACAATAACGTGGCTAAAGTAATTTGACCAAACCACAGACTAGAAGGTGAAGGGACGACGACGTTTCGGTCCGTCCTGGACCATTCTCAAGTCGATTGTGATAAGGAAGTAGATGCAGGCAATACATAGGCTAGAGAGAGGTGAGGAGCAAAGTGTAGTAGAGTCGTCCCTTCACCTTCTAGTGTGTGGTCTGGTCAAACTATCGAGGCTATTATAGTTACCCCCGAGGCTATTATAGATACCCCTGAGACTATTATAGATACTGCCAGAGCTATTATAGATACCACTCCTACCGAGGCTATTATAGATATCCCCGAGGCTATTATATATACCCACGAGGCAATTATAGATACCCCCGAGGTTATTATAGATACCCCCGAGGCTATTATAGCTTCCGCCAGGGCTATTATAGATACCACTCCCACCGAGGCTATTATAGATACCACTCCCACCGAGGCTATTATAGATACCACTCCCACCGAGGCTATTATAGATACCCACGAGCCTATTATATATACCCCCGAGGCTATTATAGATACCACCTCCCACTGAGGCTATTATAGATACACCCGAGGCAATTATAGATACACCAAGTCTATTATAGATACCCTCTTAGGCCATTATAGATACCCTCTTAGGCCATTATAGATACTCCTGAGACAATTATAGATACCCCCGAGGAAATTATAGATACCCCCGAGGCAATTATAGATACCCTCAAGGCAAATATAGATACCCCTGAGGCAATTGTAGATACCCCCGAGGCTATTATAGATACCCCCAAGGCTATTATAGATATCCCCCGAGACTATTATAGATACCAGCCCGAGGCTATTATAAATGCCTCCTGAGGCTATTATAGATACTCCCCGAGGCTATTATAGATACCCCGGGGCTATTACAGATAACCCCTGATGCTATTATAGATACCCCCTGAGGCTATTATGGATACCACCCCGAGGCTATTATAGATACCCTGAGACTTTTATAGATACCCCTGAAGCTATTATAGATACCCCCGAGGCAATTATAGATACCCCCCGAGGCTAATATAGATACCCCCGAGGCTATTATAGATACCACCCCCACCGACGCTATTATAGATACCCCTCGAGGCTATTATAGATACCCCCCAAGGCAATTATAGATACCCCGAGGCTATTATAGATACCCCCGAGGCTATTATAGATACCACCCCCACCGGTGCTATTATAGATACCACCCCCACCGGTGCTATTATAGATACCACCCCCATTGAGGCTATTATAGATACCCCCGAGGCTATTATAGATACCCCCGGGGCTATTACAGATAACCCCCAAGGCTATTATAGATACCCCGAGGCTATTATAGATACCAACCCGAGGCTATTATAGCTACCCCCGATGCTATTATAGATACCCCCGAGTCTATTATAGATAACCCCTGAGGCTATTATAGATACCCCAGAGGCAATTATAGATACTCCTGAGGCAATTATAGATACCCCCGAGGCTATTATAGATACTCTCGAGGCTGCAGGCGATGAGTCACAATAACGTGGCTAAAGTAATTTGACCAGACCACAGACTAGAAGGTGAAGGGACGACGACGTTTCGGTCCGTCCTGGACCATTCTCAAGTCGATTGTGATAAGGAAGTAGATGCAGGCAATACATAGGCTAGAGAGAGGTGAGGAGCAAAGTGTAGTAGAGTCGTCCCTTCACCTTCTAGTGTGTGGTCTGGTCAAACTCTCGAGGCTATTATAGTTACCCCTGAGGCTATTATAGATACCCCTCAGGCAAATATAGATACCCCCGAGGCTATTATAGATACCCCTGAGACTATTATAGATACTGCCAGAGCTATTATAGATACCACTCCTACCGAGGCTATTAGATATCCCCGAGGCTATTATATATACCCACGAGGCAATTATAGATACCCCCGAGGCTATTATAGATACCCCCGAGGCAATTATAGCTTCCGCCAGGGCTATTATAGATACCACTCCCACCGAGGCTATTATAGATACCACTCCCACCGAGGCTATTATAGATACCCCCGAGCCTATTATATATACCCCCGAGGCAATTATAGATACCCCCGAGGCTATTATAGATACCCCCGAGGCTATTATAAATACACCCGAGGCAATTATATATAACCCTCGAGGCTATTATAGATACCACCCCCACTGAGGCTATTATAGATACACCCGAGGCAATTATAGATACACCAAGTCTATTATAGATACCCTCTTAGGCCATTTTAGATACTCCTGAGGCCATTATAGATACCCCCGAGGAAATTATAGATACCCCCGAGGCAATTATAGATACCCTCGAGGCAAATATAGATACCGCTGAGGCAATTGTAGATACCCCACGAGGCTATTATAGATACCCCAAGGCTATTATAGATATCCCCCGAGACTATTATAGATACTAGCCCGAGGCTATTATAAATGCCTCCTGAGGCTATTATAGATATACTCCCCTAGGCTATTATAGATAACCCGGGGCTATTACAGATAACCCCCGAGGCTATTATAGATACCCCCCGAGGCTATTATGGATACCACCCCGAGGCTATTATAGATACCCCTGAGGCTTTTATAGATACCCCTGAAGCTATTATAGATACCCCCGAGGCTATTATAGATACCCCCGAGGCTAATATAGATACCCCTCTAGGCTATTATAGATACCCCCCGAGGCAATTATAGATACCCTGAGGCTATTATAGATACCCCCGAGGCTATTATAGATACCCCCGAGGCTATTATAGATACCACCCCCACCGGTGCTATTATAGATACCACCCCCATTGAGGCTATTATAGATACCCCCGAGGCTATTATAGATCCCCCGAGGCTATTATAGATACCAACCCGAGGCTATTATAGATACACCCGAGGCTATTATAGATACACCCGAGGCTATTATAGATAACCCCTGAGGCTATTATAAATACCAGCCCGAGGCTATTATAAATACTTCCCGAGGCAATTATTGATACCCTGAGGCAATTATAGATACTTTCGAGGCTATTATAGGTACTCTGAGGCTATTATAGATACTCTCGAGGCTATTATAGTTACCCTGAGGCTATTATAGATACCCCCGAGGCAAATATAGAAACCCTGAGGCTATTATAGATACCCCCGAGGCTATTATAGATACCCCCTGAGGCAATTATAAATACCCACGAGGCTATATATATACCCCCCGAGGCTATTATAAATACCCCCGAGGCTATTATAGATACCCCCGAGGCTATTATAGATACCCCCCGAGGCTATTATAGATACCCCCCGAGACAATTATAGATACCCCCGAGGCTATTATAGATACCCCCCGAGGCTATTATAGATACCCCCGAGACAATTATAGATACCCCCGAGGCTATTATAGATACCCCCGAGACAATTATAGATACCCACGAGACAATTATAGATACCCCCGAGACAATTATAGATACCCCCGAGACAATTATAGATACCCCCGAGACAATTATAGATACCCACGAGACAATTATAGATACCCCCGAGACAATTATAGATACCCCCGAGACAATTATAGATACCCCCGAGACAATTATAGATACCCCCGAGACAATTATAGATACCACCCCCATCGACGCTATTATAGATACCCCTCGAGGCTATTATAGATACCCCCCGAGGCAATTATAGATACCCCGAGGCTATTATAGATACCCCCGAGGCTATTATAGATACCACCCCCATCGACGCTATTATAGATACCCCTCGAGGCTATTATAGATACCCCCCGAGGCAATTATAGATACCCCGAGGCTATTATAGATACCCCCGAGGCTATTATAGATACCACCCCCATCGACGCTATTATAGATACCCCTCGAGGCTATTATAGATACCCCCGAGGCAATTATAAATACCCCCGAGGCTATTATAGATACCCCCGAGGCTATTATAGATACCCCCGAGGCTATTATAGATACCCCCCGAGGCTATTATAGATACCCCCCGAGGCTATTATAGATACCCCTGAGGCAATTATAGATACCCTCAAGGCAATTATAAATACCCCTGAAGCCATTACAGGTACACCCGAGGCAATTATAGATAACCCCGAAGCAATTATATATACCCTCGAATCAATTAAACATACCCCCGAGGCAATTATAGAAACCCCGGGGGCAGTTATAGATACCCCCGAGGCAATTATAGATACCCCCGAGACAATTATAGATACTCCACAGGCAATTATAGATACCCCGAGGATATTATAGATACCCCGAGATAATTATAGATTCCTCCGACCCGCCAAACAAACACCGAAACTACGACGTTGGTACAACGTTCGAACAAGTTTTAACACCTTCTAACCAGTTATAACAACCAATATAGCGAGTTGCAACAACGTTCTAATACGTCATAAGCACGTTAAGCCAAGATGTAACAACTTTATTACAAGTTGTAACAAGCGGAAAATAGAGACAGTCTCGGTTTGTGTTTCCAGGGGAGGCAATTATTGATACCCTTGAGGCAATTATAGATACCTTACGAGACAATTATAGATACGCCCGAGCAATTATAGATACCCCTGAAGCAAATATAGAAACCCCAAGGAAATTATAGAGAAACGTGAGGCAATTAGTGATACCCCCCCAGGCAATTATAGATACCCCGAGGCTTTTACAGTTACGCCCAGTACAATTATAGATACCTCCGAGGCAATTATTGATACCCTTGAGGCAATTATAGATACCCCCCTCGGAAATTATAGATACGCCCGAGTAATTATAGATACCCCTGAAGCAATTATAGAAACCCCCGTGGCAATTTTAGAGAAACTGGAGGCAATTAGAGATACCCCCGAGGCAATAATAGACACCACCCAAGGCAATTATAGATACCCCCTGAGGACATTATAGCTACTCCTGAGGCAATTATAGATACCCCCAAGGCAATTATAGATACCCTGAGGCAATTATAGATACCCTCGAGGCAAATATAGATACCCCTCAGGCAATTATAGATACCCTCGAGGCAAATATAGATACCCATGAGGCAATTATAGATACCCCCGAGGCTTTTATAGATACCCTCGAGGCAAATATAGATACCCTCAAGGCTAGTATAGATAACCCCCAAGGATATTATAGATACCCCCCGAGGCTATTATAGATACCCCCGAGGCTATTAAAGATAACCCCCGAGGCTATTATAGATACCCCCGAGGCTATTACAGATACCCCAAGGCAATTATAGATACCCTCGAGGCTATTATAGATACCCTCGAGGCTATTATAGATACCCCCAAGGCTATTATAGATAACCCCCGAGGTTATTATAGATACCAGCCCAAGGCTACTATAAATACCTCCTGCAGCTATTATAGATACCCTCAAGGCACATATAGATATCCCCGAGGCTATTATAGATACCCCCAAGGCTATTATAGATAACCCTGGAGGTTATTATAGATACCAGCCCAAGGCTACTATAAATACCTCCTGCAGCTATTATAGATACCCTCAAGGCACATATAGATATCCCCGAGGCTATTATAGATACCCCCGAGGCTATTATAGATACCTCCGAGGATACTATAGATACCCCTGAGGCTATTATATCTACCCCAGAGGCTGTTATAGATACCCCCGAGACAATTATAGATTCCCTCGAGGCTATTATAGATTCCCTCGAGGCTATTATAGATACCCCAAAGGCTATTGTAGATAACCCCCGAGGCTGTTATAGATACCAGCCCGAGACTATTATAAATACCGCCAGAGGCAATAATAGATACTCCCGAGGCAATTATAGATACCCCCGAGGCTATTATAGATACTCTCGAGGCTGCAGGCGATGAGTCACAATAAAGTGGCTAAAGTAATTTGACCAGACCACAGACTGAAGGGACGACGACGTTTCGGTCCGTCCTGGACCATTCTCAAGTCGATTGTGATAAGGAAGTAGATGCAGGCAATACATAGGCTAGAGAGAGGTGAGGAGCAAAGTGTAGTAGAGTCGTCCCTTCACCTTCTAGTGTGTGGTCTGGTCAAACTATCGAGGCTATTATAGTTACCCCCGAGGCTATTATAGATACCCCTGAGACTATTATAGATACTGCCAGAGGTATTATAGATATCTATAATAGCCTCCTACCGAGGCTATTATAGATATCCCCGAGGCTATTATATATACCCACGAGGCAATTATAGATACCCCCGAGGCTATTATAGATACCCCCGAGGCTATTATAGCTTCCGCCAGGGCTATTATAGATACCACTCCCACCGAGGCTATTATAGATACCACTCCCACCGAGGCTATTATAGATACCACTCCCACCGAGGCTATTATAGATACCCACGAGCCTATTATATATACCCCCGAGGCTATTATAGATACCCCCGAGGCTATTATAGATACCCCCGAGGCTATTATAGATACACCCGAGGCAATTATAGATACACCAAGTCTATTATAGATACCCTCTTAGGCCATTATAGATACCCTCTTAGGCCATTATAGATACTCCTGAGACAATTATAGATACCCCCGAGGAAATTATAGATACCCCCGAGGCAATTATAGATACCCTCAAGGCAAATATAGATACCCCTGAGGCAATTGTAGATACCCCCGAGGCTATTATAGATACCCCCAAGGCTATTATAGATATCCCCCGAGACTATTATAGATACCAGCCCGAGGCTATTATAAATGCCTCCTGAGGCTATTATAGATACTCCCCGAGGCTATTATAGATACCCTGGGGCTATTACAGATAACCCCTGATGCTATTATAGATACCCCCTGAGGCTATTATGGATACCACCCCGAGGCTATTATAGATACCCCTGAGACTTTTATAGATACCCCTGAAGCTATTATAGATACCCCCGAGGCAATTATAGATACCCTCCGAGGCTAATATAGATACCCCCGAGGCTATTATAGATACCACCTCCACCGACGCTATTATAGATACCCCTCGAGGCTATTATAGATACCCCCCGAGGCAATTATAGATACCACCCCCACCGGTGCTATTATAGATACCACCCCCACCGGTGCTATTATAGATACCACCCCCATTGAGGCTATTATAGATACCCCCGAGGCTATTATAGATACCCCCGGGGCTATTACAGATAACCCCCAAGGCTATTATAGATACCCCGAGGCTATTATAGATACCAACCCGAGGCTATTATAGCTACCCCCGAGGCTATTATAGATACCCCCGAGTCTATTATAGATAACCCCTGAGGCTATTATAGATACCCCCGAGGCAATTATAGATACTCCTGAGGCAATTATAGATACCCCCGAGGCTATTATAGATACTCTCGAGGCTGCAGGCGATGAGTCACAATAACGTGGCTAAAGTAATTTGACCAGACCACAGACTAGAAGGTGAAGGGACGACGACGTTTCGGTCCGTCCTGGACCATTCTCAAGTCGATTGTGATAAGGAAGTATATGCAGGCAATACATAGGCTAGAGAGAGGTGAGGAGCAAAGTGTAGTAGAGTCGTCCCTTCACCTTCTAGTGTGTGGTCTGGTCAAACTCTCGAGGCTATTATAGTTACCCCTGAGGCTATTATAGATACCCCTCAGGCAAATATAGATACCCCCGAGGCTATTATAGATACCCCTGAGACTATTATAGATACTGCCAGAGCTATTATAGATACCACTCCTACCGAGGCTATTATAGATATCCCCGAGGCTATTATATATACCCACGAGGCAATTATAGATACCCCCGAGGCTATTATAGATACCCCCCGAGGCAATTATAGCTTCCGCCAGGGCTATTATAGATACCACTCCCACCGAGGCTATTATAGATACCCCCGAGCCTATTATATATACCCCCGAGGCAATTATAGATACCCCCGAGGCTATTATAGATACCCCCGAGGCTATTATAAATACACCCGAGGCAATTATATATAACCCTCGAGGCTATTATAGATACCACCCCCACTGAGGCTATTATAGATACACCCGAGGCAATTATAGATACACCAAGTCTATTATAGATACCCTCTTAGGCCATTATAGACACTCCTGAGGCAATTATAGATACCCCCGAGGAAATTATAGATACCCCCGAGGCAATTATAGATACCCTTGAGGCAAATATAGATACCGCTGAGGCAATTGTAGATACCCCCCGAGGCTATTATAGATACCCCAAGGCTATTATAGATATCCCCCGAGACTATTATAGATACTAGCCCGAGGCTATTATAAATGCCTCCTGAGGCTATTATAGATAACCCGGGGCTATTACAGATAACCCCCGAGGCTATTATAGATACCCCCCGAGGCTATTATGGATACCACCCCGAGGCTATTATAGATACCCCTGAGGCTTTTATAGATACCCCTGAAGCTATTATAGATACCCCCGAGGCTATTATAGATACCCCCGAGGCTAATATAGATACCCCTCGAGGCTATTATAGATACCCCCCGAGGCAATTATAGATACCCCGAGGCTATTATAGATACCCCCGAGGCTATTATAGATACCCCCGAGGCTATTATAGATACCACCCCCACCGGTGCTATTATAGATACCACCCCCATTGAGGCTATTATAGATACCCCCGAGGCTATTATAGATCCCCCGAGGCTATTATAGATACCAACCCGAGGCTATTATAACTACCCCCGAGGCTATTATAGATACACCCGAGGCTATTATAGATAATCCCTGAGGTTATTATAAATACCAGCCCGAGGCTATTATAAATACTTCCCGAGGCAATTATTGATACCCTGAGGCAATTATAGATACTTTCGAGGCTATTATAGGTACTCTGAGGCTATTATAGATACTCTCGAGGCTATTATAGTTACCCTGAGGCTATTATAGATACCCCCGAGGCAAATATAGAAACCCTGAGGCTATTATAGATACCCCCGAGGCTATTATAGATACCCCCTGAGGCAATTATAAATACCCACGAGGCTATATATATACCCCCCGAGGCTATTATAAATACCCCCGAGGCTATTATAGATACCCCCGAGGCTATTATAGATACCCCCCGAGGCTATTATAGATACCCCCCGAGACAATTATAGATACCCCCGAGGCTATTATAGATACCCCCCGAGGCTATTATAGATACCCCCGAGACAATTATAGATACCCCCGAGGCTATTATAGATACCCCCGAGACAATTATAGATACCCACGAGACAATTATAGATACCCCCGAGGCAATTATAGATACCCCCGAGACAATTATAGATACCCCCGAGGCAATTATAGATACCCCCGAGGCAATTATAGATACCCCCGAGGCAATTATAGATACCCCCGAGGCAATTATAGATACCCCCGAGACAATTATAGATACCCCCGAGACAATTATAGATACCCCCGACGCTATTATAGATACCCCTCGAGGCTATTATAGATACCCCCCGAGGCAATTATAGATACCCCGAGGCTATTATAGATACCCCCGAGGCTATTATAGATACCACCCCCATCGACGCTATTATAGATACCCCTCGAGGCTATTATAGATACCCCCGAGGCAATTATAGATACCCCGAGGCTATTATAGATACCCCCGAGGCTATTATAGATACCACCCCCATCGACGCTATTATAGATACCCCTCGAGGCTATTATAGATACCCCCGAGGCAATTATAAATACCCCCGAGGCTATTATAGATACCCCCGAGGCTATTATAGATACCCCCGAGGCTATTATAGATACCCCCGAGGCTATTATAGATACCCCCGAGGCTATTATAGATACCCCCCCCCGAGACAATTATAGATATCCCAGAGGCTATTATAGATACCCCCGAGGCAATTATAAATACCCCCGAGGCTATTATAGATACCCCCGAGGCTATTATAGATACCCCCCGAGGCAATTATAGATACCCCCGAGGCTATTATAGATACCCCCCCCCCCGAGACAATTATAGATATCCCCGAGGCTATTATAGATACCCCCCCCGAGACAATTATAGATACCCCCGAGGCAATTGTGAAATATGTGGTGTGGGTTCTGTTGGAGATGGGAATAATATATTTTCTGAGAGACTCGCATATTTGGTTCAGTGATTTTGAATTCTACATTTTCTTGAGAGAAGAGGAAGAGGAGGGGAGCAGGAGGAGGAAAGAGGACATCAAGGGTGGATGGGAGGGGGAAGAAGAGGGAGAGGACGAGGGGAGAGACGAAGGGGGAAGAAAAGAAAAAGAGAAAGAGGTAAAGCGAAAGAAAAAAATGTGGGGGGGGGGGGGGGTGAAAATCAATCTGGGAGATAAATGCAGTTGTTTCGGTGCCTTTTTGAGCGGGTTGGGGAGGAGGAGGAAGGGGAGATGGGGTGAAGAGTGAGGAAGAGGGAGGAGGATGGGGAGGAAACCCTGTTGCCTTCAGTGTACATGTCTGTGTGTTCGAGGCATTGGAGGGAAGATAGGGGGATGAGAACTGAGATACATAAAAAGGGATGGTGGGGAGAAGGTTGAAAATGGGGGAGACGACAGGGAAAAGGGGGGGGGAGGAATGAAAGGGAAATGGACGAAAAAGGAGGGATAGAGTGAGGATGTGGGGAGAGGGGAAAAGAAGAGGGGTGGACTGGTGGGGAGGGGGGGGGTCGGTCGCTGGGGATAGAAACTATCCCGACTACAGCCGCTTCCTAGTTACTATATATATATAATTTTTTTCAAAACGTTTTTCAAGAGTATAATGGTTCTCCTCCGGATTGGAACCTGTGGGAGAGTGCTGGGTCTTCCGTCAGTTGGAAGAGCCACGGGGAGGAGAGCAAACTGTGCTCAAGTTACGTGTTTTATGACGCTACGGCCAAAGATTGAATAGCAAAACATTCTTGTTCCCTTTTCTGAGATCAGTGAAAAATGGTGTCAATTACAGTAAGAACAAAACTTGTTTTCAAGTTTTTGTTTTCAAAATATTTAGCAAGGTGCCAGCAGGTGGTGCCAGCAGGTGGTGCCAGCAAGTGGTGCCAGCAGGTGGTGCCAGGAGGCGGTGCCAGGAGGTGGTGCCAGCTGGTGGTGCCAAAAGGTGGTGCCAGCTGGTGGTGCCAAAAGGTGGTGCCAGCTGGTGGTGCCAGCAGGTGGTGCCAGCAGGTGGTGCCAGCAGGTGGTGCCAGCAGGTGGTGCCAGCAGGTGGTGCCAGCTGGTTGTGCCAGCAGGTGGTGCCAGCAGGTGGTGCCAGCAGGTGGTGCCAGCAGGTGGTGCCAGCAGGTGGTGCCAGCAGGTGGTGCCAGCTGTTGGTGCCAGCAGGTGGTGCCAGCAGGTGGTGCCAGCAGGTGGTGCCAGCAGGTGGTGCCAGCTGGTGGTGCCAGCAGGTGGTGCCAGCAGGTGGTGCCAGTAGGTGGTGCCAGCTGGTGGTGCCAAAAGGTGGTGCCAAAATTCGTCACGTATGTCAGAATGCGGCACATTGTTCCTTCTTGAATTCTGGTGATGACGACGGTCCTATGACAGTCCCGTACCCCAGATCATTTCCATGGCAGCTAGGCGAGGCCAGCCCCAAACATCGGGCTTCCAGCTTTGGAGAGAAAAATAGACTTTTTCTAACTATCTCTAGAGATAGTCTCTCTCTTTAAGTAAAGTCTCTCTCTCTCTCAGTAAAGTCTGTACATCGTTGATGACCAGACGCTCAGGGCTAGCCGAACCCAACTTGGCACTGGAAAAACATTCTGAGGTGCAACCATAGGCTGGTTGAGGAAGGTGTTAGGTAAATACTATAAGTATTTATTAAAACAGCCAATCGTGCAATTTTCATGGAGTCAAGTATGAAACATTTGGTGTTATTTCCATAGAATTTTTAGTGATCGTAATATATATTTCTGAGAGTCTCGCGCAGTTGTTTCAGTGCTTCTTGATATTAATTTTTTTAGAAAACGAGAAGGGGGGGGAGGAGGTGGGGAGGACGAGGGTTGTGAGGAAGAAGGGACCAAGGGGGATGGAGACGAGAAGGGGTCAAGGGGAAGATGGGGTGAGGAGAGGGGAAATAGGGAGGAAGAGACCCGGGTGAAGTTAGTACTCCTTCAATATATCTAAATGGTCATGTCTGTCTGTTCGATGTTGGATGTTGTAAGGATATTAGAGTGAAAGGGGGAGGGTGGGGAAAAGGGGGAAATTTGAGGTGATGAGAGGGAAGAGTGGGGAAGGGGGCAGGAAACGAGGAAGAGGAGGAAAGGGGGAAGAAAGATGGGAGGTGTGGGAAGAAAGGAATGAAAAGGGGTCGAATGATGGGTGCAGGAAGAGACAGACTATATGGGCACGCACTGGATATCCTTCCTAGTATACGCCTATAAGAATGTCTGTCTGTCTCTATGCTTGTATAAAGTACGTGGCCAGATGCTTGGGGTTAGCCTTATGAAACTTTGCAGGGTGAATGGTGTGAGGTTAAGGGTAGAACATAGGGTTGTCAGGGTCGACTCCTATGTCATCCCTTTTCATTAAATAGCAAATTTACTATTCAGGTAATTAAATATTAGCATCGAGTTTTTTATTTAGACAGAATTTAGTGAACATGGTTACAGGGATGAAGGGAAAGTGTTGAAGAATACAGAAGGTGGTGAAAGGCAAGGAAATTGGTAAATGGTAGGGAAGGTGGAGAAGGGTAGAAAAGAGAGATAAGAGAAGATTGGAGAGAGGTGGAAATGAGGAAGGGAAGGAGAGAGACCCGGGTGCAGCTGGGTCAGATTACTATCATATCATACTTGGATCATCACACTATGACTGCAAATACCAGAAGTATAGCTTCCAGTATTTGCGGTCTTCTGTGGTCAGTGGTGGATGGCAGGAGTGTTGTATTATCTACTAGCATGTTCCTAGTGAGGGTTGTATTATCTACTAGCATGTTCCTAGTGAGGGTTGTATTATCTACTAGCATGTTCCTAGTGAGGGTTGTATTATCTACTAGCATGTTCCTAGTGAGGGTTGTATTATCTACTAGCATGTTCCTAGTGAGGGTTGTATTATCTACTAGCATGTTCCTAGTGAGGGTTGTATTATCTACTAGCATGTTCCTAGTGAGGGTTGTATTATCTACTAGCATGTTCCTAGTGAGGGTTGTATTATCTACTAGCATGTTCCTAGTGAGGGTTGTATTATCTACTAGCATGTTCCTAGTGAGGGTTGTATTATCTACTAGCATGTTCCTAGTGAGTGTTGTATTATCTACTAGCATGTTCCTAGTGAGGGTTGTATTATCTACTAGCATGTTCCTAGTAAGTGTCGTGTACACTGTTCATGGTGTCTAGGGGCACCAGCTTGTAGGTGGCAGGTGGGTCTTCACGAGAGCTTTGTGGTGGTCATACCAATATAAGTAGACCGAAGGTGACATCCTTCACTGGGGCGTGTAAACTGGTATACCAGGTTTACTGTTTGGAGAGTGTCGTATTGCTTAATGGGGCTGTTCTTAAGTAGTAAATTAGTAATTCTTTTATGTTTTTTTTTTTTGTAAATACTGAATTAAAGTCTTTGATCTGGGGCTGTCGGTTTCACTCCGTTTGCAATT
The DNA here is from genome assembly GCF_020424385.1 of Procambarus clarkii. Taxonomy (NCBI): domain Eukaryota; kingdom Metazoa; phylum Arthropoda; class Malacostraca; order Decapoda; family Cambaridae; genus Procambarus; species Procambarus clarkii. The sequence goes on along the minus strand of NW_025561453.1, from coordinate 51,353 downwards.
TTATTTTTAATTTTTCTTTCTTCTGTTTATTAAACAGAAGACTTAGCAGGAAAGAAGAGGCACTAAAGGATCACCTTACTGGACACCTTCACTTCATCTGATATCATGTTCGCCAAAGAGCAAATTTGATTCGCCACTGTTGCTATGATTGGATGAATGGATAAAGCCGGAGATGTACAGCACCGAGCACTGCATCTCTTCTGACCATGTTCAAAGCGTTTTTAAAGTCCTGTTTGATCAGAGCTTATTGATCTGAGATGTTGGCGATGTAGGCTCGTGCAGCATAGGCGGCTGCTTCACAACCTTGAGGAATCTCAAATTCAAGCTGATCTGGTTTCAGCAATTCAACCGTTTGCTGGCTGACAAACTTTGTGGTAGCAATGATAACCAGGTGTCGTAGAGTATCGTCAATAGCGACTGGCCCAACTAGATTTGGGCCAATCGGTATTGGCCCAAATCACTATTGGGCACTAGACGGGTGCTTCTCGAATTCTTCCTTTAGAGGGTGTTGGTAGCTGTGTAGGTAGGGCGGCTGCCTACTGTCTGTGCAGTCGACGGTTCGAGACTCTTGAGTGTTCCGCTGAATGAAGAGTTATTATCCACGATATCAATATATAAGACCAGGACGTGGGTCACCTAACTCCTTCTTGCCAAAGTGGCACCCCAGGGAAAGCCTAAAGTCCCAGTTGGGCAGGAGACTGGTGCCTCTAGAATCTTTCCTTTAAATTGGTGTTGGTGGCTGCCTCAGGAGACGGAGTGGCTGGATATTGTCTATGTTGTCGCCAGTTCGAGGCAGTTAAATCAACACGGATGTTCTCCTCAATGATTCCCTTGAAGAAATCCACAAATAAAACACCCACATAACACCTCATAGAACACACCCTTAAGGTCCATCCCATAACACTATCTACGTGTTCCTACACACAACCATCACGGCTCAGGAATTAAAAACGTTCCTTGTGAAAGACATTCAAAAACTTAATTTAGCAGTCTCTAGAAGACGTCGGCAAGCAGCGTTATGATTTTAATGTATTAATGGATGAAAGGGTTTTGCAAAGGGAATACAAATAAGATTTTAAATATAAGGACACAAAAATAGAACTCGAAACAAAGGATATGTGTGGGATATACCTTGAGATGATTTCAGGTCTTAGCGTCCATGCGGCCCGGTCCTCGACCAGGCCTCCTTTTTGTTATCATGCCCAGGAAGCAGTCCGTAGCAGCTGTCTAACTCCCAGGTACCTATTTACTGCTAGGTGAACAGGAGCATCAGGGTGAAGGAACCTCTGCCCATTTGTTTCCGCTTCCACCGGGGATCGAACCCGGAACCTCAGGACTACGAATCTGAAGCGTTGTCCACTGAGCTGTCAGAGCCCCTAATTCTAGATTTGGGAACGACCTGTGTCAGGGTTCACCCCCTTCCACCCTGTGGTTGGGATCGTCCCACAGGTCTTAGCCCCTCAGTACCGGGCGCCACTGCTCACCCTTGGGCTCCCCCAGTCAACTAAGGGCTGGCCTTATACACCCCTAGCGAGTGGGGAGGTTCAAGCTTCTTATAACTCGCTTAAACCTGCCTGTCCTGACACTGGAACGCTTTCTTCTTCTTTATCTGGTCTGCTAAGGTCGCCAGCTGGGTGTTTATGCTCGTGTCCCAGCAACACGTCAGTGGTCTTAATGGTTATCTTAATCAAGGATACAATATCATGTGCAGTACAAGGTGCCACTAATGGTCTCATAAATATATAATATATATAGCCCTAGAGAATGGAGGCTCACTTAAACTCCTCAGTTAGTTTAAGAGTTTACTGAAGAAAACTTATATACATTTACAAATGGCATAAAGAAATGTCTATGTTGAAATCATCCGCTGGCGGCAGCATTTCTCGATGACACGTCTCTGGCAACACGGTCAGCTGATGGATCCACTCCCCCGGCGTGGGCACACACCTCGCGCCTCTGGCAGCACGATCAGCTGACGGTTCTAGCTGTCAGAACGTCGTGACTTTCCCACGCCTCCAGTGATGCAATCAGCTGTTAGTTTCAGAGTACGTTGCTGGCTCCTTGCACACCAACTACCCTTCCAGGATCACTAACATCCCCGCCTTAATGTTCACACACACCAACTCATGCCTAAATGAGTTTTTGGCTCCTAGCCTAACGTCCTGTCACTTAGACAATAAAATGATGAGTGGAAATATTCACAACATATGAAATACTCTAACTCGCCTAACTCAAAAAGGGGTAAGGGAGGGACAATTATCTACCTTATTTCACTCCAACCACGAAGCTGACTCGTCCTCTGTTGAGGGATGTTGAGGTTCCTGGTTCGGCTTCTGGTCTCCTGATGAACAGTTCCCACACACACAGGTTCCTCCGTCGCCTTCGTGGTAACGAGTCCTCGCCGTGCTCACATCCAACAGGTACTGCTTTCCTCCTCCTATTCTCTGGGGTACTGGAGACAGGCACCTCCGTCGTCGTCCTCCACACTCACTGGCACTGTCGACTCTTCACAGTCCAGCACAGCTTCCCCTCGCCTTAACTGCCAGTAGATTTGGGCCCGGCCCTAGCTTCTCGCTTGATGTGTAAGACGTGGTCCTCTAGTGGGCGTCCCAGACGTCACCAGCCCAACGTTCCTTCTGCTGCAGACTCTTGATACGGCTTTTGGCTCTTCAATCCGGTCCGTCCTTGCCTCCGGGCACTCCACGGAAGTTGGATGGCTTCCCAGACTGTCTGCAGAATCGAAGCGGAGCTTAAATCTACTGGTAAGGGCTCTCTAGATCCGGAGCTCGCTCGAGCGCGTCTTCCCTCTCTGACGGCTCGCTCGATCTTCCCGCCCAGGTGCCAGCTGCCCCGCGCCCTCCGCCTCATGACGTCACACCGCCCGAGGGCTCTCGTCATTGGTCACTTCCGGCACGTGACCTCACCTGGCCAATCAGGTGCCGGGAAGCGTCAGGACGTCATGGCGGGAAACAGGATGGCTCGTCACCGTTCTGTGCTTCAAAAGGCGTAAGCCCCTTTCATTATCAAACCTAGCTGGTCATTTTACAGCTAGCTTAATCACGCTCCACGCTTTCCCACACATGAAAATGTTCCCTGAACATTAGAGAATACCTAGGCTACGGAGATATGACTCTTCTAAGCTGGGAAGGAAGAAATACAGGGGTGGACACCGTCACACCTGGCCAAATGATGGTTTGGAGCACGGGGTTGTTGGTTTATGTCCCGGGTAACATAGGCGCGTGTTCTATGTATAATTTACAGTGTAGGTAAGACATATCAAGCAGTTCCCGTGGCGTAGTGGTAAGATACTCGCCTGGCGTTTTGCAGGCGCTTTATCCTAGGTTCGTGTCCTGGCTGGGGAAGATTTACTGGGCATCATTTCTTAACTGTAGCCTCTGTTTACCCAACAATAAAATGGGTAACTGGTTGTTAAACGATATGGCAGGTCGTTTTCCGGGGAACATAGAATTAATAACTTGCCTGAAACACTACGCGTGCTAGTGGCTGTACAAGACTGTTAGAACTCTTGTATATACAAATAAATAAATAAAAACATGAGTTTGGGTGGATATAAATAACATCTACTTCATATGGACCAATAGATCTTCTGCAGATTCCATAATACTTAGGTTCTTATTTTATCTTTGCTAAACACGTCGAGTAGTTTCCTAAATCTGTGTTTTGGGATGTGAAGAGGAGTGTACACTGGTTCCCGGGACGTGAAGAGGAGTGTACAGTGGTTCCCGGCAAACTGTTCCAAGTCAACATCGTTCCAAATGTCAGCCTCAGGCACCTTGATCAACAGCGACTCCACATGCACAGAAGATCTCACTCGCATGCCTTTGACCCTCGCTTTAAATCGAAAAATTCTTTCTGAGACATAAAGCTAAATGCAGAGCCGTGTTTAGTTGCTTAGCCAGCTTGTAGGTGGTAGTTGTGGGGGAGAGGAGCGTTTTTGACTGATGATTGCACGAATCAGGTTGCCAAGTTTGTGGGTCTTGACAGCGTCATATGTATAACCAGACTTGTGCTCTCCAATTTGCTCTTCTCTTGGCATCACAGAACTTATACTTAGGCAACTGTTTAAGAAAAATGTACCAAAGGAACTCTTTTCATATTTCTTATTGTCTCCTGATTAAACAAAAATGGCGTCGCTATGGATTCGGGAAACCACTTCGGCTTCCAATATTGCAATTTGACCGAGGTACCATTCAGTAGAAAGTCCGTGTAGATCTGGACCTTGAGCTTGATGTCAACTACAGGTATGTTGACGACATATTTTTGCAGGTGCATGACCCTAGAACGCTTGTCCCAGTTTCTACGAGCGACATTCCGTTCTTCATTTCACTTACGAGACGGAGAGTAAAGATAGATTTTCTATCCTGGATGTAACAGTCTGAGAAAGGAGAGGCGGCTTGCTCTCTCCGGGCTACGCTAAGGGAACTAAAACCGCCATTATGGGTTGACCTTCCGGTACAAGCGAAGTGTTATCGACAACTTTGTTAGTCAGGCTCTTATTCACACCTCGATTTGGGAATCAGGAAGCTGGTGAAGATTTCATAAGAGGCAAGAAGACCCTTATCAACATTGGATACATGAAAGATGAACCTCAGATAAACCGACTACGTTACAGAATTTGTCTTGCCTGCTGTAAATATTACTAATGAATTTTTCACTGACGTAGATATCACTGATGGAGGTTTCACTGACGTAGATATCACTGATGGAGGTTTCACTGACGTAGATATCACTGATGGAGGTTTCACTGAGGTAGATATCACTGATGTCTACGTCAGACATCCTCATGAAACCTCATCCAGAGGTTTCACTGACGTAGACATCACCAATGGAGGTTTCACTGAGGTAAACATCACTGATGGAGGTTTTACTGATGTAGACATCACTGATATAGGCTTCACCGATGTAGACATCATTGCTGTAGACATCGATGATGTACACATTACTAACGGAGGCATCACTTCAACACAGAAAATTAAGACCATTGTCATACATGATTGAGACAGCTCATAATATGTAGGCGTGGCAGACGAGGTGCACAGAGCCGGGACTGGTCTATCAACCACACCTCAGCCAGATCAATTTTAACACAAACTAAATCCACACAGGTTTCAAGAGAGCTTGAGAGCCAGCCTCCGCACCGGGAGACAAGTTAACGAGACAAGTTAATTTAAGACAGCCGCACCGTTAAGCAACGACTGCGGAAAGAAGAAAACAAACAAGGTTAAAGAACATTAAAGGACTGGGCAGCACCCTGTAGAACTTGCTGGCGTGTTCAGCAAGTTTGTCCGGAGGTGAGAAGTGTGACAGATATTGGCGAGTACCTTAGGCGAGTGCCCAGCCCCGTGGGTGAGAGTTGTGCTATTACAAGATTACAGCTGCTCGTCCCCGTCCCGCACCTCCTCCTCCTCCTCCTCCTATATTTAGGGTTATGGGGTCGGACACTGGTGCATACTTGAGCTCACTGGAGATCAGGGAGACAGGAACGTGGCGTAATCCAATGGTGGTGAGTGTAAACGTGGAGGTTGTGAGCGGGTGATTGTCACTCTTCACTAGTAACTCTGCTCACCCAGCTTTGCCTGTGAGGTCCAGCTACGTCAGCTGGGCTACATTATTAGATCCCGGGCCTTTAATACTGACACGCGATAACTGCGTTTCTGATCATATCTCCTTGTGAGGGTGAGCATGTACTCACTTAATTGTGCTTGCGGGGGTTGAGCTTTGGCTCTTTGGACCCGCCTCTCAACCCTTAATCAACTGGTGTACAGATAATTGAGCCTATCGGGCTCTATCATATCTACATTTAAAACTGTGTATAGAGTCAGCCTCCACCACATCACTTCCTAATGTATTCCATTTGTTAACTACTCTGACACTGAACAAATTCTTCCTAATGTCTCTGTGGCTCATTTGGGCACTAAATTTCTACCTGTGTCCCCTTGTTCATGTTCCACCCGTGCTAAATAGTTTGTCTTTGTCTACCCAGTCAATTACCCTGATAATTTTGTAGGTGGTTATCATGTCTCCCCTTACTTTTCTGTCTTTCAGGGACGTGAGGCATAGCTCCCGTAGCCTTTCATCGTAGCTCATACCTCTTAGTTCTGGGACTAGTATTGTGGCATTCCTCTGAATCTTCTCTAACTTTGTCTTGTGTTTAACTAGGTTTGTACTCCAGGCAGGAACTGCATACTCCAGGATTGGTCTGACTGAAGTGGTATACAAGGTCCTGAACAATTCCTTACACCAGTTTCTAAACATAGCTCTTATGTTGGCCAATCTAACATATGCCGCTAATGATATCTTTTTGATGTGGGCCTCTGGGGACAGTTTCGGTGTGATATCACCCCCCAGATCTTTCTCTTTATTTGACTCTTGCAGGTTATCACCTCCCAGATTGTACATTGTGTTCAACCTTCTGCTCCCTCCGCCTAATTTCATTAATTTACACTTTCCTGAGTTAAACTTTAGTAGCCATTTTCTAGACCATTCCTTCAGTTTGTTGTTTCTGTCTATCTTCATCCGTCTTGATTCTTCTCATTACTTTTGCATCATCAGCAAACATTGAGAGGAATGAGTCTATACCCTCTGGAAGGTCGTTTACATATATCAGAAACAGGATGGGTCCAAGTACAGAGCCCTGTGGGACTCCACTGGTGACATCTCGCTACTCTGATGTCCCCCCCCCCCTTCCCAGTTACTAGCTGTTTCCTGTTGCTTAGATGCTCCCTTATCCACTGGAACACCTTACATTTTACTCCTGCATATTTCTTCAAATTTTTTAACAGTCGTTTATGGGTTACTGTGACAAAAACGTTCTGACAGTCCAAGAAAATGCAGTCTGCCCACCCTTCTATTTCTTACCTAATTTTTTGTCGCCTAGTCATAGAATTCTATTAAGCCTGTGAGGCACGATTTATTATCCCTGAACCTATGCTGGTGGTGTTATAAATCTCCTTCTCTCTTGATGTTTTACGAGCCTTTTCCTCACGATCTTCTCCATCACCTTGGATGGTATACAAGTTAGTGAAACTGGCCTGTAGTTCAGTGCCTCTGGCATGTCACCCTTTTTGTATATTAGGACTTCATTACCTGTCTTCCGGCTATCCAGTAGATCTCCAGTTACCAGTGACCTGTTATACATCATAGAGAGTGGCACACTTATTGCCTCTGCACCCTCTTTTAGTATCCATGTGAGATTATGTCAAGCCCAACAGCATTTGTCACATTCAGCTTAAACAGAATCCTTTTGATATCATCACTGGTGAGCTCAAATTCCTCCAAAGTTGCTTGGTTTGCCGCCTCTGCTCTTAGTACAGGGGCTTCTTCTTGCTCTATTGTGAAGACCTCCTGGACTCTCTTATTGAGTTCTTCACACACCTCCTTATCATTCTATGTATATCTGTTCTCCCCTTTCTTCAGTTTCATCACGTGCTCCTAGTGTTTTCCTCCTGCTGTGGCTGTGGAGCAGTTTTGGTTGGGCTTTGGCTTATCTTGTGATGTCATATTCATACTGTCTCTCTGCTTCTCTTTTCACTCTGAGATACTCATTCCTGGCACTCTGGTATCTCTCCCAGCTCTCTGGAGTTCTTATTTCTGTAGTTTCTCAATGTTCTTTTACGCAATTGCTTCGCTATCTTACATTCCTGATTGAACCATGGATTCTTCTGTTGTTTTTAATTTTTATCTTTTTGGGCCGAGATAAACCTGTCTGCAGCTTACTGGTACTTCTGGGTGACGTAGTCCATCATATCTTGTACAGTCTTTTCTCTCAGTTCTGTTTCCAAAGGTATTCCCATTAGGAAGTTCCTCATCTCATCATAGTTTCCTCTTCTGTAAGTCAGCCTTTTCCTCTCTAATCTCTTCCTTGGATAGGTTATCCTTACCTCTACCAGACACTCAGATGTTAATACACTGTGGTCACTCATTCCCATGGGGGGATTAAAATTTAACTTTTCTTCTTTCTGACTCAATCACTCTACACTAACACACTCACACTCCACACTAACACACTCACACACTCTTCACTAACACACTCACACTCCACACTAACACACACACACTCTTCACTAACACACTCACACTCCACACTAGGACACTCACACAATGTACACTAACAAACACACACCACACACTAACACACTCACGCACTCTACACTAACACACACACACACACACTCTACACTCACACTCTACACTAACACACTCTACACTAACACACTCACACACTCTACACTAACACACTCACACACTCTACACTCACACACTCTACACACACTACACTTACACTCTACACTTACACTCTACACTTACACTCTACACTTACACTCTACACTTACACTCTACACTTACACTCTACACTCTACACTCTACACTTACACTCTACACCTACACTCTACACTTACACTCTACACTTACACTCTACACTTACACTCTACACCAACACTCTACACCTACACTCTACACCTACACCTACACTCTACACCTACACTCTACACCTACACTCTACACCTACACTCTACACCTACACTCTACACTCTACACTCTACACTCTACACCTACACTCTACACCTACACTCTACACCTACACTCTACACCTACACACTCACCTACACTCTACACACACTCTACACCTACACTCTACACACTACACTCTACACCAACACTCTACACCTACACTCTACACCTACACTCTACACTACACACACTCTACACCTACACTCTACACCTACACTCTACACCTACACTCTACACCTACACTCTACACCTACACTCTACACCTACACTCTACACCTCTACACTCTACACCTACACTCTACACCTACACACCTACACCTACACTCTACACTCTACACTACACTCTACACCTACACTCTACACCTACACTCTACACCTACACACTACACCTACACTCTACACTCTACACTCTACACTCTACACCTACACTCTACACCTACACTCTACACCTACACTCTACACCTACACACTACACTCTACACCTACACACACTACACCCTACACTCTACACCTACACTCTACACCTACACTCTACACCTACACTCTACACCTACACTCTACACCTACACTCTACACTATCTACACTCTACACACACTCTACACCTACACTCTACACCTACACTCTACACCTACACTCTACACCTACACTCTACACCTACACTCTACACCTACACTCTACACCTACACTCTACACCTACACTCTACACCACACACTCTACACCTACACTCTACACCTACACTCATTACACCTACACTCTACACCAACACTCTACACCACTCACTCTACACCTACACACACTCTACACCTACACTCTACACCTACACTCTACACCTACACTCTACACCTACACTCTACACTACACTCTACACCTACACCTACACTCTACACCTCACCTACACCTACACTTACACTCTACACCTACACTCTACACCTACACTCTACACCAACACCTACACCTACACCTACACTCTACACCTACACTCTACACCTACACTCTACACCTACACCTACACTCTACACTTACACTCTACACCTACACTCTACACCTACACTCTACACCAACACTTTACACTCTACACTCTACACTCCTCACTTTACACCCTACACTCAACACCTACACTCTACACCTACACTCTACACTGTACACCTACACGATGGTAATTCAGAACTGTGAAGGTTTCAGTGACTACATATCAGGCACCATAGCAACTGGAGGACAGAAAATTATAATAGTAGTCATATATAACCCCCCACCGAATGACAGACGACCCAGACAGGAATATGATAGAAACAACTTGGCCACCATCAATATAATAGAGAGCAGCTTCTGTGGCTAGCAGGAACGGATCCAGACTTCTAATCATGGGAGACTTCAACCATGGGAAGATAGATTGGGGGAACAGAGACCCACATGGTGGCCCAGACACATGGAGAGCTAAGCTGCTGGATGTGGCAACAAGAAACTTTCTAAGTCAACACGTCAAGGGACCGACAAGAATGAGAGGAGGGGATGAACCAGCCTTGGTTGATCTGATCTTTACCCTAAATGAGTCGGATATAAGGGAAGTTAAGTTGGAAGCCCCCTTGGGAATGAGTGATCATAGTGTACTGAGCTTTGAGTACCTGGTTGAGCTAGGAATTATCACCCCCCAAAAACGAACTGGGAAACAAAGGGCTGGCGTACCGAAAGGGAAACTATGAAGAGATGAATAAATTCTTATGGGATATACATTGGGACACAGAACTCGGAACCAAGTCCGTACAAGACATGATGGACTATGTCACCCAAAAATGTCAGGAGGCTGTAAGCAGGTTTGTCCCGGCCCGACAGGAAAAAACAGAGAAGCAAAGGAAGAATCCGTGGTTTAATAGGGAATGTATGAAAGCAAAGGAGCTGAACAAAAGGGCATGGAGGAACTTCCGTAATAACAGAACACCAGAAAGTAGAGAGAGATACCAGAGAACCAGGAACGAGTATGTTAGAGTGAGAAGAGCAGCTGAGAAAATGTATGAGAATGATTTAGCTAATAAAGCCAAGACCGAACCAAAGCTACTACACAGTCACATCAGGAGGAAGACAACAGTGAAGGAACAGGTGAGGAAACTTAGGGTGGGCGAGGACAAGTACACAGAGAATGACAAAGAGGTGTGTGAAGAACTCAACAAAAGGTTCCAAGAGGTCTTTACAATAGAACAAGGAGAAGTCACGGCGCTAGAAGAGGTGGCAGCAAACCAGGAGACCTTGGATACGTTCGAAATTACGAGAGATGAGTTCAAGAAGAAACCTATTGGAGCTGGATGTGAGAAAAGCTGTTGGTCCAGACGGAATCTCACCATGGGTATTGAAAGAGTGTGCAGGAGCACTTTGCTTGCCACTCTCCATATTGTATAGTAGGTCACTGGAAACGGGAGACCTACCAAAAATATGGAAGACTGCTAATGTAGTACCAATATACAAAAAGGGTGACAGACAAGAGGCACTGAACTTCAGGCCAGTGTCCTTAACTTGTATACCATGCAAGGTGATGGAGAAGATTGTGAGAAAAAACCTAGTAACACATCTGGAGAGAAGAGACTTCGTGACAACCCATCAACATGGGTTCAGGGAGGGTAAATCTTGCCTTACAGGCTTGATAGAATTCTATGATCAGATGACAAAGATTAAGCAAGAAAGTGAAGGATGGGTGGACTGCATTTATTTGGACTGTCGGAAAGCCTTTGACACAGTACCCCATAAAAGGTTGATGCATAAGCTGGAGAAACAGGCAGGAGAAACTGGTAGGGCGCTCCAGTGGATAAGGGAGTACCTAAGCAATAGGAAGCAGAGAGTTACAGTGAGGGGGATGAGACCTCAGAATGGCTTGAAGTCACCAGTGGAGTCCTACAGGGCTCTGTACTTGGACCTATCCTGTTTCTGATATACGTAAATGATCTCCCAGAGGGTATAGACTCATTCCTCTCAATGCTTGCTGACGACGCCAAGATTATGAGAAGGATTAAGACAAAGGAGGACAGCTTGAGGCTTCAAAAAGACCTGGACAAGCTGCAGGAATGGCCGAACAAATGGCTGTTAGAGTTTATCCCAAGCAAATGTAATGTAATGAAGATAGAGGTAGGAAGCAGGAGACCAGATACAAGGTATCATTTGGGAGATGAAATACTTCAAGAGTCAGAGAGAAAGAAAGACCTGGGTGTTGATATCACGCCAGACCTGTCCCCTGAGGCTCATATCAAGAGGATAACATTATCAGCATGTGCCAGGTTGGCTAACATAAGAACGGCCTTTAGAAACTTGTGTAAGGAATCTTTCAGAACATTATATACCACATATGTCAGACCAATCCTGGAGTATGCGGCTCCAGCATGGAGTCCATATCTAGTCAAGCATAAGACTAAACAGGAAAAGGTTCAAAGGTTTGCCACCAGACTACTACCCGAGCTGAGAGGTATGAGCTACGAGGAGAGACTACGGGAATTGAACCTCACTTCGTTGGAAGACAGAAGAGTTAGGGGGGACATGATCACCACATTCAAGATTCTCAAGGGAATCGACAGGGGAGATAAAGACAGGCTATTTAACACAAGGGGCACACGCACTAGGGGACACAGGTGGAAATTGAGTGCCCAAATGAGCCACAGAGATATTAGAAAGAACTTTTTTAGTGTCAGAGTGGTTGACAAATGGAATGCATTAGGAAGTAATGTGGTGGAGGCTGACTCCATACACAGTTTCAAGTGTAGATATGATAGAGCCCAATAAGCTCAGGAACCTGTTGATTGACGGTTGAGAGGCGGGACCAAAGTGCCAGAGCTCAACCCCCACAAGCACAACTAGGTAAATACAGCTAGGTGTATACACATGCCTCCCACATCAACACTTTCTCTGACCCTACATCAACACTTTCTCTGACCCTACATCAACACTTTCTCTGACCCCCACATCAACACTTTCTCTGATCCTACATTAACACTTTCTCTGACCCTACATCAACACTTTCTCTGACCCCACATCAACACTTTCTCTGACCCCCACATCAACACTTTCTCTGATCCCACATCAACACTTTCTCTGACCCCACATCAACACTTTCTCTGACCCCACATCAACACTTTCTCTGACCCCCACATCAACACTTTCTCTGACCCTACATCAACACTTTCTCTGACCCTACATTAACACTTTCTCTGACCCTACATCAACACTTTCTCTGACCCCACATCAACACTTTCTCTGACCCCACATCAACACTTTCTCTGATCCCACATCAACCCTTTCTCTGACCCCACATCAACACTTTCTCTGACCCCACATCAACACTTTCTCTGACCCCCACATCAACACTTTCTCTGACCCCCACATCAACACTTTCTCTGACCCCCACATCAACACTTTCTCTGACCCCCACATCAACACTTTATGTGACCCCCACATCAACACTTTCTCTGACCCCCACATCAACACTTTCTCTGACCCCCACATCAACACTTTATGTGACCCCACATCAACACTTTCTCTGACCCCACATCAACACTTTCTCTGACCCCCACATCAACACATTATGTGACCCCACATCAACACTTTCCCTGACCCCACATCAACACTTTCCCTGACCCCATATCAACACTTTCTCTGACCCCCACATCAACACACACCTTCCTCCTCCTGTCCTCCCCCCCCTCCCCTGCAACACTCTCCACCAACATTATTGCTCAATAATTAAAGTTTATAGAGGAGTTGCAACTGGTTCCCCTGCCTCTTACTCCACCTGGAGAGCTTCAACGATGTAGCGAAGACACTCTTCCGTAAGGAACACTTGGCACCTTCATGACACACATTCCGCTCCCATGAATCTCCGCGGCCTCATGTATCAGTTAAGTGTGTATTGCTCCAAGTGCAAGCTACTCGGAGCTACTTACTTCGAGTGCAAGTCCTTCGTCGGTAATGCGATTATGCAGACTTCAATTCCACCGTTCAAAAGGCATTTTTGTATAGACGCGAGACTCGTCAGAGTAGCTCACAAGCCCCGGCCCCCAGGGAACCCTCTCTCCCAGCCACCACATGAGCCAAGCCAGCGTCAATAAAACGTTTTTTTTTTCCTTTTTTAATACTGATTGTGATCCGTGTAGACTTCGTCCGTGTGTGTGAGCGAGACTCCGGCCTCGGCCAGACAGCCTCCCCCCTTCTCCCTTCATTATTCCTTCACTTCAATTTTGGTTAATGGTGTTTGCATTTAATTTCTTACCGAAAAATAATTCTTCGAGGGTAAATTTGATATTCAGTGTTATGTTACAAGTCAGACGAGTTCGGCGGGCAGGAGCAGCGGGGCGTGTCTGTGCTGCTTGTCGTGTAGCTGGGTACAGGCAGGGAGGGGGTGTTGCTGCCTGTCGTGTAGCTGGGTACAGGCAGGGAGGTGGTGTTGCTGCCTGTCGTGTAGCTGGGTACAGGCAGGGAGGTGGTGTTGCTGCCTGTCGTGTAGCTGGGTACAGGCAGGGAGGTGGTGTTGCTGCCTGTCGTGTAGCTGGGTACAGGCAGGGAGGTGGTGTTGCTGCCTGTCGTGTAGCAGGGTACAGGCAGGGAGGGGGTGTTGCTGCCTGTCGTGTAGCAGGGTACAGGCAGGGAGGTGGTGTTGCTGCCTGTCGTGTAGCTGGGTACAGGCAGGGAGGTGGTGTTGCTGCCTGTCGTGTAGCAGGGTACAGGCAGGGAGGGGGTGTGGCTGCCTGTCGTGTAGCAGGGTACAGGCAGGGAGGTGGTGTTGCTGCCTGTCGTGTAGCTGGGTACAGGCAGGGTGGTGGTGTTGCTGCCTGTCGTGTAGCTGGGTACAGGCAGGGAGGTGGTGTTGCTGCCTGTCGTGTAGCTGGGTACAGGCAGGGAGGTGGTGTTGCTGCCTGTCGTGTAGCAGGGTACAGGCAGGGAGGTGGTGTTGCTGCCTGTCGTGTAGCTGGGTACAGGCAGGGTGGTGGTGTTGCTGCCTGTCGTGTAGCTGGGTACAGGCAGGGTGGTGGTGTTGCTGCCTGTCGTGTAGCAGGGTACAGGCAGGGTGGGGGTGTTGCTGCCTGTCGTGTAGCAGGGTACAGGCAGGGTGGTGGTGTTGCTGCCTGTCGTGTAGCAGGGTACAGGCACGGTGGGGGTGTTGGTGCCTGTCGTGTAGCAGGGTACAGGCAGGGTGGGGGTGTTGGTGCCTGTCGTGTAGCAGGGTACAGGCAGGGTGGGGGTGTTGGTGCCTGTCGTGTAGCAGGGTACAGGCAGGGTGGGGGTGTTGGTGCCTGTCGTTTAGCTGGGTACAGGCAGGGTGGGGGTGTTGGTGCCTGTCGTGTAGCAGGGTACAGGCAGGGTGGGGGTGTTGGTGCCTGTCGTGTAGCAGGGTACAGGCAGGGAGGTGGTGTTGCTGCCTGTCGTGTAGCAGGGTACAGGCAGGGTGGGGGTGTTGGTGCCTGTCGTGTAGCACGGTACAGGCAGGGAGGGGGTGTTGCTGCCTGTCGTGTAGCAGGGTACAGGCAGGGTGGTGGTGTTGCTGCCTGTCGTGTAGCTGGGTACAGGCAGGGAGGTGGTGTTGCTGCCTGTCGTGTAGCAGGGTACAGGCAGGGAGGTGGTGTTGCTGCCTGTCGTGTAGCAGGGTACAGGCAGGGAGGTGGTGTTGCTGCCTGTCGTGTAGCTGGGTACAGGCAGGGAGGTGGTGTTGCTGCCTGTCGTGTAGCAGGGTACAGGCAGGGAGGTGGTGTTGCTGCCTGTCGTGTAGCTGGGTACAGGCAGGGAGGTGGTGTTGCTGCCTGTCGTGTAGCTGGGTACAGGCAGGGTGGGGGTGTTGCTGCCTGTCGTGTAGCAGGGTACAGGCAGGGAGGTGGTGTTGCTGCCTGTCGTGTAGCAGGGTACAGGCAGGGAGGTGGTGTTGCTGCTTGTCGTGTAGCAGGGTACAGGCAGGGAGGTGGTGTTGCTGCCTGTCGTGTAGCAGGGTACAGGCAGGGAGGTGGTGTTCATGTCTTCCTTCATGTCGTCATGTCTTCCTGACGACAAAGCCATAAGACCACCTTGTTTCTCAATGGGGATAACTATACGACCACTCCAATTTGGACCCATTATGTCTATATATAAAAACTTTTAGACCCAACTAATTTTTTTCACATCCTCGTTTCCAATTTGGTATTCTCCAGCAGGTCTCCTCTGCAATATTGCCCTCAATATTGTTAACAAAACTTTCATGTTGCTCTCGCGCTAAAACGAAATTTCACTCATTTTTTTCTGCTCCGTTGATGGCCAGAACGGGTAATAGGTTTAAAGTGTATCTTGTGTGTTTCTTTATTAACTTGGAAAGGAAAAACGCTAAAATGTTATATATATTATATTTTCTCGACAGACTATTGCTCCAATGTATCTCTTGAAACTAAACTTTTCTTTAATATCTTGATGACGTTTTGAAAACATTGCTTTCATCGTCGGATCTTAAAGATATATTAAAATCAATTTAGTGAAACGTTCTTAAAAATCAAAGTTATATATAAATATAATTTTAAAGTCACAAAATAATAATAGAGCAAAACATTGTTAAAAACCTAAGTTCAAGAAAAAGTTAACAGTTTAATAGACAAACCGTTAAATGTACATTAAACTATTAAAAGTGAAGTAATGCATAAAAAAACAGAAAGCATGCAGACTCTACTGACGTTAAGTAACCTAAGTAATAAATAAACAAACCAACAGTCCACTTAAAAGTACTTATGCAATGAATATAAAAGAAAGCACAACGATGCTGTTAGTCACATCAAATAACGCACAACGATGCTGTTAGTCACATCAAATAACGAAAGAAATCATAAAAAAAATTGAGAATGAAACACAATCTTTGAAATAAAATCCGGGTGCGCAAGTTTTCATAGAAAGCGAACACAAAAAACTGAAAACTAACTAACACGCATAGGGTGAAAAAAAACACAACATGAAAACAGGGAAACTATAGAAAACTGACCTGACGGTAACCTGTATAAAGATACACACACAAGCGTCATTTTTATTCGATGGAGGACGAAGTTCTTCAATATACAATGATCCCCACAATTAATATTATATCAAAAGTGCCACCAATACAATTGTTTGAATGTAAAAAGCAGAGATAGAGAGGCTGGTCCACCCCGAGATTGATCTCGAATTTCAGAGAGTGGCAGTTTAGATGACGTAGACCAGTTATATTCTCGTGTATCAGTAAACATACTTGAACTTGACCAATTATATACGACATCATCTCTGTGTTCCTACAGCCTTATTTTGAAATGCCAAATGAAACTACATATATATCTGCCAACGCAGTTTACATATGTAAGAGTAAACTAAATTGGACCATAAGGAAGGAGGTAAACTCTTCTTACCTTTAAGATAAAATAAAACAGTATTAAAGTTCGAAAAGATGAATCTGAACTGTTTCAAGGTATACCACTGTTGTAATAATTTACTAAGTTGATTCCCTGATGTAGAAGCTGATCGCCACCTAGTACGGTAATTAATGTCTTCTCTGTAGAAAAACAAAGTGATGGGGTGTTTGGCCAAAATTGACTCAGTAAAAATTTTTAAAGGAAGTTTCACATTATTTAATATTATTTTAACAAAATTACATTAAGATCTTTATTTCAAGATCAAAATTATACCACGATGAGCAAAGAGGAAAATCTCTATTAATTAACAAGAGTTTTGGTTGATTTTCTCTTACATAAATTAGGGACAAAATAATGAAAATCAAGAGCTTATCCCATTAATGTTGGGTTTTTATGAGCACATATATGAAAAAATTATAGTTGACCGGTTAAACATCAAGAAACGACAAAGAATTTTTAACCTCACAATCTACAGTAAAATATATTTTAGATTGTTGAGCATTCAATTAATTAAGAAACACAACAAGATAAGAGAATTAAGAAAAATGTGTCATCCACATATTTTTCTATTAAATACTGAATAAATCAAAATGACAAAATTTCCAGTCAACCTTTCTTATAAGAACACAGGATAATGTTGCCCAGAGAGAGACCCAACGAAAAACCCATATAACAACTCCGTCAAGTTGCTTACAAAATATTCTATTATACACAAAAATAAAACAATGCTGAATTGGTAATTCTAAAAGTTATCTCAAACATTTTCCAATTACAAATCAAAACAACGAATAGAATTAGTTGGCAGCTGATTAATACAAACATCAAACGTTTCTATCAGGGAATTTTAGTAAATAACAACCACATCTAAACTGGTCACTACAAATCTATATAAATAAAAATGGAAATGTTCGTTTGTTCAAAATCGCTAATCTCCGAAAGTTCTTCATCGATTGTTTTGAAATTTTCACACAACGTTCCATTCTCATCCGGCCAGATTTTTATATACATACAATATAGACGTCACGTCTGTGAGGGTAAAAAAACATGCTTTTCTGAAAAACTGTGTTTTTCATGTGTTTTTCATGTGAGGAAAATCTTCAAAACCTCTTTACCGATTGCTTTGAAATTTTGAAACAACGTTGCATTCGAATAGGCGCGTCTTTTTATATATATCTACTATATACATACCTCACCTGTGACAGGAAAAAACATGTTTTTTTTTTTAACAGCGCCATCTGTTGGACGTAAGAGCAACGCACGCTGTAATCTGCGAAAGTTCTTCACCGATTGCTACGAAATTTTGACACAACGTTGCATTCAAATAGGCGCGTGGTATTACATACCTACTATATAGATGCCACCCCTGTGACAGGTAAAAACATGCGTTTTTGTAAAACCGCGCCATCTGTTGCACATAATAGCAACATGGATGCTACACTAAATATGTCACGAATTACATTTCAATGTTTCCGATTGCTTTGATAAATTTTATTTTCATAGATTTCGATGTATTATATTTTTTATTGAATTATTTTGTGTGACATTGTGTTGGAATTGAGCTGTGTTGTTTACCATACCGTTCATGTTGTAAGTTTAAGTTTAGATGCCACACCTCTGACAGGTAAAACTATGCTTGTCTTGAAATATCAGCGCCATCTGTTGCATGTAAGAGCAACACACATGCTATATTAAATATGTTACAATTCCATTTCAATGTTTCTGATTGAATTGATAAATTGAATTTTCATAGATTATTATTTATTTTTATTTTTATTTAATTATTTTGTGTGAATTGGGTTGGAATTGAGCTGTGTTGTTTACATACCGTTCATTTCGAGAGTATAGTTTATTTTTTTATTTTTTCATATTTTCATTTCATTTTTTAACTGTTTTTCTTATATTTCAGTGATGGGAACATCAGATCACTTGATGTTCCCCATTTTCTGATGAGAACATCAGACCATTTGGGAAGGCATTGGACGAGGGAGTGGGGGAATGATGGGGATGATGAGGGGACGGAAGTGAGAGATGGTGGGGAGGACGAAGGGACGGGGGAGTGGGGCATGGTGGGACGGAAGAGGGGATGGTGGAATGGGGAATGGCGGGGGGGAGGACACGGGAACGGTGGAGTGAGCAATGGTTGGGAGGCCGATGAGTCGGGTGAGGGGGAAATGGTGGGGAGGACTGAAGGACAGGGAAGGTTGCTGTGACTCAGCAACGCGCTGCCGGGTACTGCTAGTAGAAAATATAATTAAAGTTCAAAATTTTCCTGCACACAGCACACTCAACCGTATTATAGGGTTACAAACAAGGATCCCAAAAATACCTAATTTAGTATTTAAATTAGTGTAACTACTTATTGCTACGGACTGCTTCCTGGGGATGTGCAACAAAAAGGAGGCCTGGTCGAAGACCGGGCCGCGGGAACACTAAGCCCCGAAATCATCTCAAGATAACCTCAAGATATTACCTGTTTGATGAATTTTAGGTGAACACTGCAGAATACATGGGCGCGTTGTAAGCACTTTTGCACAATCTAGAAAAATATCCTTCAAACCTGTTTAAAATTTCCGCACAGTGCAGCAAGTAAGTAAAGTGCCTCTATCTGAAGTTAATTAAATATATTTAGAGATGTCAGCAAATAGCTTTTCAACTTTATTAACATAATCTAGTTAAAATTAAGTACACCTTAATCGTATCAGACTTAATGATTCAAATACAACTCTCACTCTTAAGACATTTATTACAATCGAATTTTCTCCAATCAAAAGGATGAATTCCAATCACTGTTGTCCGAAATCTTTAAATATATGATTAACTAATGTAGACAGTACTTACAACCTTCCACCAACACAGGACAAGAGTTAACTCACTCTCTATTCAACAATAAATACATTCACTAATCTCTTCAAAACAAAACTAAATAAAACAAGGACACTAAACTGACAGCTCATTTTAATGTAGATAAGACAACTGGAAAATCAAGAGAGTTTCAGTGAGGATAACATAATTTCAACTGTATACAGCAAAACTCCACAAGTCAGCATTATTTTTTGTTGATAGACCAAAAATATAAAAATCTTGTGACTAACTCATGAACTAGTTAGAGAGGATGTGATCTATAATTAGAGAGGATGTGATCTATAATTAGAGAAGATGTGATCTATTATTCGAGAGTATGTGATCTACAATTAGAGAGGATGTGATCTATAATTAGAGAGGATGTGATCTATAATTAGAGAGGATGTGATCTATAATTAGAGAGGATGTGATCTATAATTAGAGAGGATGTGATCTATAATTAGAGAGGATGTGATCTATTATTAGAGAAGATGTGATCTATAACTAGAGAGGACGTGATCCTTAATTAGAGAGGATGTGATCTATTATTAGAGAAGATGTGATCTATAACTAGAGAGGACGTGATCCTTAATTAGAGAGGATGTGATCTATTATTCGAGAGGATGTGATCTATAATTAGAGAGGATGTGATCTATAATTAGAAAGGATGTGATCTATAATTAGAAAAGATGTGATCTATAATTAGAGAGGATGTGATCTCTAATTAAAAAGGATGTTATCTATAATTAGAGAGGATGTGATCTATAATTATAGAGGATGTTATCTATAATTAGAGAGTATATGATCTATAATTAGAGAGGATGTGATCTAACAAGGTAGAGAGGTGGTTTGACAGGCGGTAACCTGTTTCTGTGTACAAACTGTCTTCACAAACGCAGGATTTTCATACAGAAACCCATAAATAAATGCTTCCTTCCACGGTTTAGGTGTAACACCATTTGTAAAATATTTAGGTATAATGTAAATGATGTTCAATAATTTAAATAATGTACATTTGAGAGCACAGGGACAGAAAGAGAGGAGTCAGTCAGACTAGGGTCGAGGGTATTGATAAAGCCGGATAACTTTTTTTGCCCAAAATAGATCTGTGCGAACTACTAGTACCTCGTTAATTGTATTGAACTCTTCAGCTCACTATGACACATAATCTTGAACTCTACAGGTCACTAGGGCACGTAATATTGACCTATGAAGATTACTAAGGCACACTGTCTTGAAATTTTTTTAAATTTGTATAGTGCACATTTGTATACCTCAGTTAGTTACACTAACTGCTAGGCTCGTGAGGTTGCGAATTAATAAATTATGACCTAATATAATTTTAAGAGAGAGCTGTTATAATATGTAGAGTTGAAAAATGCCACAAGTGATGAATCCTCTTTGAAGGATTAAACCATCACAACCACTCTGCCCTGAAACCCTCCAAGATTTCTTTCTTGAAGGTCAGCATATCTCCAAATGGATTACCAAAACCCGCCACTGTATGTAGAATGTATAATGTTCCTCATCTCTTCCAAGAGAAATAAGACCAACACTTTCCTGCCCCATGGGAGATCACCCCTTTCCAAATTACTGTTCCTTCCTTTCCCACTCAACAAGAGATTAAAAACAACCCCTTGCGTCGACAAGAAGGAAAATACAATGCCTTAAGCCATTCTGATGCTTTGGTCAGAGAGCGCTCTCTTGCCGAAATCATTTACACTGATGGTTCCTTGCACCAGTCCTGTGGTGCGGCTGGAAGTGCAGTTGTTGTGACAGCGGGAGATGGCTCCTATTTCAGTGAGTGTGGCGCGCATGTAAATAACTGGGCCTCCACTCTTCTGGGCCATAATCCTTGCACACGAACGAGTATATGAATCCAAAGTCGACACGTTAATTGTTAGTGACTCCTTGTCATCCTTGACTGCACTCAGCTCCGCAAGACATTAACTGTGACATACTTGTGTCAGAAGCTAGACAGAGATATAATGAAATAATCAATGATGAAATCATCGTATCCCATGGATTCCTTCCCAGATTGGTCTCCGAATGCATGAAAGAACTTATGAGTACCCAAAACACTTGTTCGTTAAGAAGTTGATTATCATCTTGGATTGCCTTTGAAGAGCCTGAGGGCAGCAATATTCTGCAACAGCAGCCAAATCTCGTAGACTTGAGTCAAAGTGAAATTCACACAGCTCCTCCATCTATCATCATTCTGTTATGTAGGAACAACTGCACGTCTATGGGACATCTGATAAGGAGTCTTATACAAGAGTATTTATTCTCTTGTACAGCTACTAACACCCATAGCGATTTGGGCAGCTCATACATCTTAATTTTCCCCGGAATACGACCCGTCAAATCATTTAACAACCAGGTACCCATTCACTGCTGTTCGAACAGAGGCGTATAGGTAAGGATTGGCGCCTAGTCAGTCCTTCCCGGCCAGGATACCAACCCAGGCCAAATCGTTCGCGAAGCGCCAGGCGAGTGTTTTACCA
Source organism: Procambarus clarkii (assembly GCF_020424385.1). Taxonomy (NCBI): domain Eukaryota; kingdom Metazoa; phylum Arthropoda; class Malacostraca; order Decapoda; family Cambaridae; genus Procambarus; species Procambarus clarkii. The sequence goes on along the minus strand of NW_025561453.1, from coordinate 29,114 downwards.
CTGTGCCACGCAGACTGTTAAGGTTAGGTTTGGTTAGATTATATTAAGTTAGCAGGTTAAAGTTAGCTGACTTCTAGATGTCAGCACTGCTTGGCTTAGGCTCGGCTACAAATCCCTCTGGGAGTTTGCATCATCTGTTGGTGTAGACTTGACTTAATCTCTGCCAACAGAACTATTCGCCTACTTTGCGTCATTATATAATGAAATGTGAAAAAATCGCGGAATTCAAAGAAATCTCCAGTAATGGTTTAAAAAATATGTAAGTACTTTATTCATAACGATGTACTGCCAGGAATCTTAACCAAGTATCCAAAGTTTACTTATGGAGGGTACACCCTGCACATGACTTTAAAGCTGCCGCCCAGTTGGGTGGGTGTTGGTCTAGACAAGTAACTGCGTGACTGTCTCACCGCACAGGTAAACACCCTTTTACAGAGACTGTTGTGGGCCACTTCTTATATCACCTGATATAAAAAGACTATTGATATATGTATTAGTACTAGTGTAAAAGAAAAAGAAAATTGTGTAACCAGCTTCACAAAATGGTTACTTGTTTAGCTCAATGAAGTGTAGGGGTTCAGTTCCTGAACCCATTATGTGCCCCTGTAATCCTTTCCACCCCCACCCACAAGATGGGTATGGGGTGCATAATAAACGACTAAAAAATCGGCTGTTCAACTTATTAAGACCACACAAAAAAACAATCTCAAACAGTTTTTATTGAAAAAATACACATGATACATACAGCGAGACAAGAACATTAGACACACTCAGCAGAGGTCGCCTCTCTGATGGACATATGAAGCTCTCTTCCTCTTCCTTATGAATGTTAGTGGCCTTCCAAGAATGTATGAACACCAATGTACTCTCACAACACAAAATATTCTCTCAAAATAAATATATTATTGTCTCAATTTCCACTACTGATTTACCAAGGCTCAATTTACCCCGTTCCCCCATTCCTAACTTCCTCCTCAACAATTCCCAATATCTCCACTTCCCAAATTCTCCTTCTTGCCCTGCCCCATCGCCATGAGGCTCGCTAATGGATGTTAGTTTAGCGACTACCTGCCATTGATTTAGCTGCGAGAGTGCCAATAGCTTGACTTTAGTCACCCCTCGCTACGTCCCTGCCCCTTCCACAGCCAGATAGAAAACGGATGCTAATTCAATGACAACTGCACGAAATCGTCGCTCATAGCAGAAACTATATTACCAATTAAACATATATACAGTAGAGTAAGATCCACCCGCCACAACTATTAAATAATATTTGATTGCACAATAATATCGAGTAAAACCTTAAAACTGACAATCACACTACAAGTTTCCCCTCGCTGGATGTAGATGGAGTGACGAGGGGGACAGTGTTGATTGAGTGCTTGTATCAATATGCATGGAGCAGCAACGCGGGCGGGGCCAGCGAACGCCGGCCAGCCCAAGACTGATTTGTTGCCAACCAGTCAAGATTCGAGCACTGATTGTTAAATGTACACAGTGTTGGATGGCTTGTTAACGGTAGTTGTTGCCTGGGTCGAGAGAGAGACGCACAGAGACACACTGACACTCACTCTCTCTAAGTCCCTGCTAGAGAGAGTGAGTGTCAGAACGACGAAGTGGTAGCAAACTCAACCCCACGAATCAGGGAACATTCCGTCCACGTTCGAGCCCCAGGCAGAGAAGTGTCACTGGGGCACTAATCCTCAATTACCCGTCTCTTAACAATTCGGGTAAGCACCCGGCAGTAATTGGGGACGTGGTTGAAACCGATATTTCGGGTCGTGTTCCAAGGATAATTATTAAGTGACGTATTAAGAAACGCTCAGGAACGTGAAAGCTTTGATCCTGCTAACATGATATAAACTCCTCTCTTAATGTACAATGATAATGTACAATGCTAATGTACAATGTTCAATGTTATTATACAATGGTTCTGTACAATGTTAATGTACAATAGTAATATTCAGTGATAATGTTCAATGATAATGTACAATGATAATGTACAATGATAATGTACAATGTTAATGTACAATGATAATGTACAATGTTAATGAACAATGTTAATGCTAATGTCTGTTCCAAATGACTACACAAGAAGTGAGAGTAGTGAGCACACAGGAGAGAGATGACCACACAGCGAAGGCATATGAATGAGACAGAGAGAGATGTACACATAACTTACCTGAATTGACCCGAGGGCCACTATCTCTCTAGTGGCCTCGACGAGGACAGGAAGCCGGCGGCTTGTCAAATATCATACCACTTATCTTATAGTTTTGCAAACTACCTACCTTGTCTCTACCTTGAGTAGCTTTCAGGGATCATCAGTCACGCGGCCCGGTCTCCGGTCAGGCCTCCCGGTTGGTCGTCTGGTCAACCAGGCTGTTGGACGCGGCTGCTCACAGCCTGACATATAAATCACAGCCTGGTTCATTAGATATTCATTAATCAGGTTAATCAACTGGGTTCTGAAATTCAACAGTTTTTTTCATTTACTGCTTCGGCGGGTAGGCGGTTCCATGTGTATATAGCACGGAGGGTGAAAAAGTACCTCCTGTTTTCAGTCCTACAGTATGGCTTGTTGAGCTTAAAGCCGTTGCTCCTTGTTTGTGTTACATCTGACCTTTTAAAGAAGTTACCTGCATTAATATTCTCCAAATTGTTCAGTATTTTAAAAGTTTCGATGAGATCAGCTCTGTCATGTCTGGTGTGCAGTATTGCTAGCCCTGTAGCCCTCAACAGTTCCTGGTACAGGAGTTCACTTAGTTATGGGATTATTTTTATCACCTGGTGTTGAACTTTCTCCAAAGCAGGTGTTACGACCCTGGTTTCCTCAGTGGAAACCAGAGGTCAAAATTGAGCTATTAAACTTTCTTATAGTATAGTTGGGCGCATCACGAGCTGCAATTGTTGGCATCTTCCCTGCCAGACGTAAGACTATTCTTGTTTCTCAAAGAGCATTTAAAGACTGAGCTTGGGGTTGATTATTAAATAATAACATAGGCACCAACTATGTTTACTAATACTTTCTAATCATTTGTAAAGTAAACCTGAGTAAACTTGGTATAGGGCTGTGGTACGATTAGTTGAGCAGTCTGCCGGCAGCGAGCCAGCTGGGGGGAAGGAGACTGAGAGACTGTTGTTTTTCTGAGCTGGCATTGTGTGGACAGGATCCTACTCCCGTTCCTCCTCGTTTCCTTATTTCTGTGTCTTGTTCAAGCTAAGTATATACTGTGTACATTATTCATTTTCTGGCATACACGTGTTCTATGTGTAGAGTAGTATACTTTGTGTGTAGTAGGTGTTTTTAGAGTTTATATTACTAGTTATTCTAAAGGGGGTCCCAGTGGAACCACGTGGTCTCCCTACCCTAAGCTGACTCTAGCTTCAAGTGTTTCCCTAGTAGAACTTTACCCTAGCTTGTGTTCAGTTTAAAACCTTGTATCCTGTCTATGTGGACCAAGGCTTTTAACGTAAGATAGTGTGGTAAAGTAATTATTATTTTTGTTATTGGTGTGAATGTATATGGGGGGTTGTTAAGGGGTTAATAAATAAGTAAGTGAAGTAAGAGAGTATCAGTTCTTCCTGTGTAGGAGATCTTAGATCAACCTCTAGACTGACCTTGTGTGTAGTCAAGTATTCAGCACTGCGTATAGTTTTATTTGAGGGCCGGGCCTTTTAGATCTCCCATATTTAACTCTTAATGCTTACTATTGCCCCTACATCCAGATAATACTAGGCCCCATAGTACAGACACTCCCATATTTAACAAGTGGTTGGCCAGACCGGGAGGAACTTTATAATTGTAAAAAATTAGATTCTTGAGTGTTAAAACTAAAATTTTTTGTTTTCCGCAGAACGGTTGTGTGTTAGCCTAGGGTCCAGCTCAGCTAGCAAAAGAATATTCTTACACTGACTGGACACCCAGCTGGATCCCTTCACGATTGAGGTAAGTGTGGCCTTGTGTTAGGGGCCGTGCAAATTTTTGGTTTTTCCAATTTTTAATTTTTAATTTTTTCTTTGGCTAGGAGCTAAATTAATTAGTGATGGAGGCTAAAATGCAGGAACTGGCAGGGAATCCTTCAGTGGTAGAGATAAAGAAACTTACCAAGTCTAATTTAGTATTGTTAGGCAAGGAATTTGGCCTAGAATTAAATGACGCGGATAAAAACTGGACTTTGGTGAATGAAATATTTCAACATTGTATTGATCAAGAACTATTGGCAAGTGATACACCTTTATGCCAGCCTAGCCAAGCGGAAAGTGCAGCTCATAGGGACAGAGAGTTAGCTCTAGAGTTAGCAAAAATAAAATTAGAGGAGCAAAGACTCAAAACCGAGGAGGCTAGAATTGGAGCAAATACCACTGGATCTCCACCTGCCGGGGATTCAAACCCCAGGCATTATGAGAAAAAGCATAACTTGCCTGAATTTTCAGAGTCAGACCCTGAAAGGTTTTTCAACCATTTTCAGAGATTGGCCATGTCCATGAACTGGCCAAAGGAAGAGTGGGTGAAAATCCTACAGGGAAGACTTAGGGGTAAGGCCCAAGATATTTTTATAAATATGCCTGATGAAGAGTGTTTTGAATATGATAAAGTCAGGGAACGAATTTTGCGGGCATATGAAATTACTCCTGAAGCTCACCGCCAAGCTTATCACAACCTTAGACCTACTTACAACCAACCGCTCACTGAATTTGCTAATGATCAAATTAGATTGTTTGATAAATGGATTCGCTCGGCTAAAGTCAAAACATACGAGGCACTTAAGAATATTATGTTAATAGAACAATTTATAGATAGTATGCCAAATATTGTAGCACAGTATATTAGAGAAAGGGTAGAGGTAAATTCTAAAATAGGGGATTTGGCCAAGATGGCAGAAAACTACCAGTTGGCGGGGAAAAGGTCCAATAAAAATAATTATACCCCACAGAGTAGCAAAACTTATACCCACAGCCAGTCCAAACCAGCTCATTCTAACCCTTTAACTACTGCACCTTCTGTTTCAGACATAACTAACCCTGTTAAATTGTCTAACCCCACGACACCTAAGAGTGAACCGAAGGGTAATTCTGTTAGTAATGTCTCTTCTCCCCGACGTATCTGTGGTCACCGTAAACGTCCAAACCACACTATTAGCCGTTGTTGGCAACTGTACCCGGAAAAAAGACCCAATGCTCTAGTTGTGGCACAGGGCTTGAGGCCTTCGGAAGGGTTAGGGAGTAAGACCTCCAACCCACAGTGGTTGGACTTGCTTACCCCATTCTTATCGAAAGGGAGATTACTTTTGTCTGAGGGTTCTTCCTGGAAGGACGTGGTGATCTTCCGAGACACTGGTGCCATCCAGACTTTAATTTTAGAGAGTGCTTTGCAAGGTGCCAACACACTCGACACTGGAGAGGTGGTACTGGTCGAGGGTGTCACTAGTGATACTCGAGCAGTACCCCTCCATAAGGTTACCCTGGAATCTGATTTTCACAAGGGTGTTTGTACAGTCGGAGTCACTTCATACCTACCTTTCCCTAATGTTGATGTAATAGTTGGTAATGATATAGCAGGGGATAAGGTAGGGGACTCCAGACTGCCTACTATTATGTTGCCTACCCCTAAGGTTTGCCTGGATCCACCTGCCGCACAGGATAATGTTGTGTACCCTGCGTGCGCAGTGACCAGGTCTATGGGACTTAAATGTAAGGGCAGCCCTGTGCTTGCCAAGGTGGTAAATCCCGAGGACATGAGGAACTTTCCGAGTGGTGAAAACCAAGTGGACCTCGCGGACACATTCATGGCCCGACTCGATGACGTGGCCGAGGACCTTGTGGAGAGCCTGCCACCACCACCTACCGAGAGTAATGGGGAGGTGGAGGAGAACACTGTTGAGCCTCGGCCAATGGCATCTGACCAAGGCCTAGATGCCTCCTTGAGTGAGTTACAGAAAGCTGACCCCAGTCTTGCAGATTGTCATGAGACAGCCGTCTCTATGGAGGAAATTGTAGACGCAGCAACTGGGTACTACTACAATGATCGGATTTTGATGAGAAAATGGAGACCACAGAGTGTTCCCTTGTCAAATGAGTGGGAGGTAGTCCACCAGGTTATGTTGCCGACCTGCTATAGAGAAAGAGTTTTGGCAGCTGCTCATGATGATCCTATGGGGGGACATCAAGGTTACGTATCACAAAATTGTAAAGTATTTTTTCTGGCCCAAGCTGAAAAGCGATGTGGCAAAATTTTGTAATGCATGTATTGTTTATCAACTTGTTGGGAAACCAAACCAGACTCCACCTAAAGCTCCTCTAAGGCCTATTGTTGTGCCAGAGGAACCATTTTCTCATGTGGTAATGGACTGTCTTGGTCCATTACCTAGAACTAAGTCTGGGAATATTTACCTAATCACGATGATGTGTATCACTACTCGTTACCCAGAGGCTTTTGCTGTAAGAAACATCCGAGCAAAGACTGTTGTTGCTCGTATGTTGCAATTTTTTTCCACTTTTGGACTGCCTCGGGTCGTGCAAACTGACAATGGTACTAACTTTAAGTCTGATACTTTTGAACAATTTTGTAAGGACCATGGAATAACTCATAAGGTTTCCAGCCCATACCATCGACAGAGTCAGGGGGTAATTGAACGTTTCCATCTAACTCTGAAGCAGATGTTGAAGACATCGTGCGAGAGTTCCCACACCTTTTGGGATGAGAATTTACCGTATGTTTTGTTTGTGGCTAGAGAGAGATTACAAAGTTCACTGGGTTGTTCTCCTTTTGAGTCTTTGGCCATAAAGTTCGTGGACCCTTGCAAATGTTACAGGAGAATCTGTTAGGGAACGTAATGTTAACCAAAGGTTCGGCTTTCTTTGTGCAACACCACCAGAGACTCAAGGACTGCAAGGCGGTGGCACTAAAGTATCTTGGGAAGGCCCAAGAAAAGATGAAAGAACGAAACGATGCTACGGCTAAGTGGCGGGTATTTCAGCCTGGCGACCCTGTCCTGGTATTAAAGCCGGGAACACTATGTCCCACAAGTACGAAGGCCCCTACATTGTGACAGAAAAGGCTGGGGACCTCACGTACAAAGTGAGGCACTCTGACAAGCGTAACCACGTAATGCTCGTACATGTAAATCGGCTGAAGAAGTTCCAGGGCCCCAGGCCCATTGCACTAACCAATGTTTCCATTTCCAGTGAGGGAGGGGATGATTGTTCTGGGGACCCAACTAATCTCATTTTCAATAATTCTAGTTCTGTGAATGCTGTGGAGGAGGGACTGTCCCATTTGCAGATGGCCCAACGTGAAGAGGTGCAGTCGTTGGTTGAGGAATTCTCCAGTCTGTTCGGGGAGGTCCCGACCCAGACTGATGCCATTTGCCATGATGTCAAGTTGACGGACTACACCCCCATTCGCCTTCAACCCTATCGGATGAGTCTAGAAAAGAAGGCCATTGTACGGAAGGAGGTCGACTTCTTGCTCCAGCACGGTCTCATCCAGCCGAGCCAGGGCTCTTGGTGCTCGCCCTGCCTTTTGGTCCCCAAACCAGACGGCTCCTGGCGATTATGCACCGACTACCGGCAGCTCAACAAGGTGACCATTGTGGATGCCTATCCGTTGCTCCGTCTCGAGGACTGCATCGATGAAATCGGGAACGCCACGTATGTCTCGAAATTCGATCTCTCAAGGGGGTACTATCAAATCCCACTCACTGAACGTGCTAAACAACTAACTGCGTTCGTGACACCCGAGGGTGTTTTTGAGTATCAAGTGTTACCGTTCGGCTTGCGTAATGCCCCTGCCACGTTCCAGAGACTCATGAACTCTTTGCTCGCTAAGGTGCCAAATTGTCGGGCGTATTTAGATGATATCGTGCTCTTTGACAGTAATTGGGCTGACCACATAGCTAGGTTACGCCAGTTGTTCACAATTTTAAAGAACGCAAATCTAACCTTAAATGCAAAAAAGTGTCATTTTGGCCAAGGCACAGTGACATACCTCGGTTATGAAGTGGGCCAAGGAAAAGTGTTACCTCGGCAAGATAAAATCAGCGCCATTCTGGAGTATCCGGTGCTAAAGTCTTAAAAGGACGTTCAAAGATTTATCGGTATGTGTGCGTACTATCGACGCTTTTGTCAGAACTTTTCCAGTGTTGCCACTCCTCTCACAGACTTGTTGCAGGAGGCCGTTAAATTTAAGTGGTCATCAGACTGTGCAGAGGCATTTAAAAAATTGAAATTGATCTTAGCTTCCGCCCCAGTGCTTGCTAGTCCAAGGTTCGACAGACCCTTTAAAATTCATGTTGACGTGTCTGACTCAGGTGCTGGTGCAGTGTTGTTGCAAACTGGGGATGATCAGGTGGAACACCTAGTATATTATTACTCTGTGAAATTTGACAAGGCGTAGCGCAATTACTCAGTGGTAGAAAAAGAGGTGCTGGCGCTAGCGTTAACATGTAAAAAGTTTGAAGTTTACCTCACAAGTAATACAGTGGAAGTGTACACGGACCATAACCCGTCGAGTCACGTACACGGAGTCAGGTCGAGGTCGAGGGAGGGGGAAGGCGTACCGTGCGCGATCCGTTAAAATCGTGACATTAACAGGGATTCTTAGGACTACTGCCGTGGATTACTGATTACAGACATAACAAAGTGCATAGCGACCCGCTGGAAAATTGAAAATAGTCATTAACAATAGAACTTTGTGTTAAATAGAGAATAAACGGGAGACCACATGTGAGCCAGTGAACGAGGCTTTGTGTACATGCGTGTATTAGGAAAAAAAAAAAAATAGTGAGCGGTGATTCGTGGAACAGTGATGTGGAACGGGTATCACAACAACATATAAGTTGGAAGTGAATATTATAAATATAGAATACTAGAAATATAGAATAGTGGCAAGAGGCGGCATCAGTGGTTATAAATCGGGTAACTGGAAACTGGTGACATCAACCTGGGACAACAAGAGGTCACCTGTACTAACCGGGGGACCAGCCTCGCTACCCTACGCTAAGTACCTGCCATAAAGTTTGAACAAAATAACATACATAATATTATAAATATACGGTATACATATAATATTATAAATATTAAACATATAAATATATATACATATATATTGTTACAAATATACAATATACATATAATATTATAAATATATAGATATATACAACAAAACAAGGCAAAATGGGAGTAATAAACAAAATGTGGCCACTGTAACAACTCCTCAAAGACGAAGGTAACGGGAATTGAATGTTATATCTGTAAGACTAGATTCCATTCGGCTTGTACAGGAGTGAGTAACACTACGGCACTGAGAGCTGGTCACTTGCTCTGGGTGTGTAAAAATGACCTGCCAGCTTGGAATATCCTAAAAAAAACTTGTAGATAACATGACGCATGATCGGAAAACATCATTCATTGGAAGCCTACCAGCCATCCAGAAGGAGTGGGAAAGGAACAACAATTCTAATATACAAGGGGCGGAGGCTATAGTCAGGGATGAAACTGAGGCTGAAACTCAGGAAGTTGTAAACTCTGACTCAGTAGGCCAGGATGTAGATGACAGTAAACTAGTAAGTGTACCAGACAGCACTGACAGCTCGATAGGTACAGACACTACGACGGTTCCCGATAGAGCAATTCAGTACAGAAGGACAGACTTATGCAAATTTTATGCAAAGGGCATATGCAGACATAGATATGCTGGTAATAAGAAAGGATTAGAATGCAGTTACCGACTTCCCAAAAAATGTTTAAATATGCTTAGGAAAGGTGAGTGTCGATTTGGATCAATATGTAGGTTTTTCCATCCTGACATGTGCCAAACCTCACTGGAGGACAGAAAATGCTATGACCTCAGCTGCCCACACTTTCACGTGAAAGGCACGGAACGCTACATAAAGAGTGGCAAGCAGGATAATGAATTTGGAGGAAACTCCATAAATTTTTTATACCAGACCGGCAGAGAATTCAAAAGGAGCAGCATGGAGAGTGTATGGAACTGGATGCCAGATCCACTTGCATTCCAGAATTACAGATACAATTACCCACCGAAAGGGAACTACAACTACGACAGACAACTGCCTTACAACAATCAGTACTGGTCAGAACAAACTCATTATGTCCACGCATAATGGACTTGCCGAAAAAGTCTCCCAGTCAAACTTATCACTAATAGAGTAACCTCATTCATCTTTGCCAACATACAAGGACGGAAAACAAGAACAAACAACAAAGTACAGTTCATAAATGGCCTCCTCACGGAGTCAAATGCAGTATTTGGAGCTTACACAGAAACCCATGCAGGGGAATTGTTGGACAGTGAGATCTGGATTCCAGGATATAACCTATACAGGTGTGATAGGAAAATTAGGTCACATGGAGGAATGGGTCCGTATATTAGAGAAGACCTTGTATGCTCGGAGCTCCTAAACGTTACAAATGAGGTGGTAGAGGTACTGGGATTAAAAATAGAGAAAATAAATTTAGTGATTATTCTAATATACAAACCGCCAGATGCAACGGCTGAGGAATTCACAGAACAGATAGCAAAATAGAGAATAGCCTTGATTATTTGGAGAACCCGATACCTGATATTATCTTCCTAGGTGACTTCAACTTGCCTAGTCTCAGGTGGAGAAAAGCAAACAATAATATTATACCAGGAAATCTATCAGGACCTAACCAACCACAGATTAGAGAACTACTTAGATTCTGTGACAAATTTTCACTCAATCAGCAGATATCGGAGCCAACGAGAAATGAAAATATTCTAGATCTGGTCTTTATGAACAATGAAGACATTATCAGAGACATTATGATATCGGATACCACATACTCAGATCACAAGCTCATTGAAGTGCAAACGACCATCAATACTCAGAATAGACCTGAAACGTTGATAAAGCGAGAGGGGCTATTCAGTAAATTCAATTTTAATAATAAAAGGATAGACTGGGAAATAATAAACAGGGAACTTACAAACATTCCATGGGGAACTGTTCTAAGTAATACAAGTACTACAGAAGGAATAGAAAAACTGACTTCAGAAGTGTATCACGTCTGTCTGAAACATGTTCCTTTGAGGAAAGCCAGAAAGAGATCTAACATAGAAAGAGAACGCAGACGACACTATAAACGCAGGAAAAAAATAACGGAACTGCTTATGCAGACACGAATTTCCCGTCAAAGAAGGAATAATTTAAATAGGGAGATTGAAGAAATCGAGCAGAAATTGAAACACTCATATGAAACTGAAGAAAGGCAGTTAGAACAGAAAGCAATTCAGGAAATAAAGAAAAATCCAAAATATTTCTTCTCATATGCGAAATCAAAAGCAAAAACCACTGCCAGTATTGGACCTATTCGTACAAGTGAAGGTTCATACACGGAGGATGACAAAGAAATTAGTGAAATCCTAAAAAAGCAGTATGAGGACATGTTTAGCACTCCAATAAACAACATGAAGGTGGAAGATCCAGACAATTTCTTTATGCGGGATATTCAAACCCCTGTAAATATAACTGATATAAACACGAGCGCACTAAATTATGAAAGTGAAATTGAAAACATGCCCATGCACTCGGCCCCAGGTCCAGACTCATGGAATTCAATATTTATAAAGAAATGCAAAGTGCCGGTAGCACAGGCACTCAGTTTAGTGTGGAGGAAGAGCTTGGACACGGGGGAGATACCAGATGCACTTAAAGTAGCAGACATAGCCCCTCTACACAAGGGAGGGAGCAAAGCATTGGCAAAAAATTATAGACCAGTTGCACTAACATCGCACATCATAAAAGTATTTGAGAGAGTGATTAGGAGTCAGGTCACCAATTTCATGGAGACCAATGACCTTCACAACCCAGGCCAACATGGATTTCGAGCGGGAAGATCGTGCCTCTCACAGCTACTTGAGCACTACGGTAAAGTCACTGAGGCATTAGAAGAAAAACAAAATGCTGATGTGATATACATGGACTTCGCAAAGGCTTTCGATAAATGTGACCATGGCGTGATAGCACACAAAATGAAGTCAATGGGAATAACCGGTAAAGTAGGACGCTGGATACTCAGTTTTCTGTCAAACAGGACTCAGTGAGTAACGGTCAACCATATAAAATCTAGTCCAAGTGCAGTTAAAAGCTCTGTACCTCAGGGAACAGTCCTTGCACCGCTGCTTTTCCTTATTCTCATATCAGATATAGACAAAAATACAAGTTACAGCTTCGTATCATCCTTGGCAGATGACACAAAAATCAGTATGAAAATTACCTCGGCTGAAGACATTGAAAAACTTCAAGCTGATATTAATAATGTTTTCGACTGGGCATCAGAAAATAACATGATGTTTAACAGTGATAAATTCCAGGTACTCAGGTACGGTAAAAATGAGGACCTTAAACATAATACAGAGTACAAAACACAATCAAATGTACCCATAGTAGGAAAACAGCATGTAAAGGATTTGGGAATAATAATGTCTGACGACTTGGTTTATAGGAGCATAACCAAGCAAATATTACGACAGCCAGAAAAATGATAGGATGGATTACGAGAACTTTCAAATCCAGGGATCCCATCACAATGGTTGTACTCTTCAAGTCACTTGTGTTGTCCCGTCTTGAGTACTGCTCAGTACTCGCTTCCTCCTTCAGAGCAGGAGAGATTGCTGAAATAGAGGGAATACAGAGAACATATACGGCACGCATAGACGCAATAAAGCACCTAAATTATTGGGATCGTCTCAAAGCCCTCCAAATGTACTCACTAGAAAGAAGACGAGAGAGATATCAAATAATATACACCTGGAAGATACTGGAGGGCCAAGTACCAAATCTACACAGTAAAATAACAACGTACTGGAGTAAACGATATGGAAGAAAATGTAGAATAGAACCAGTGAAGAGCAGAGGTGCCATAGGCACAATCAGAGAACACTGTATAAACATCAGAGGTCCGCGGCTGTTCAACGTCCTCCCAGCAAGCATAAGAAATATTGCCGGAACAACCGTGGACATTTTCAAGAGGAAACTAGATTTATTCCTCCAAGGAGTGCCGGACCAACCGGGCTGTGGTGGGTATGTGGGCCTGCGGGCCGCTCCAAGCAACAGCCTAGTGGACCAAACTCTCACAAGTCAAGCCTGGCCTCGGGCCGGGCTTGGGGAGTAGAAGAACTCCCAGAACCCCATCAACCAGGTATAACCCACTAGTCTTCCTGACTCAGATGAAGGGGAAGAATAAACGCATCCTGAGGTGGGCATTGTACCTACAGGACTTCAATCTGTCTATTATCCACCTACCAGGCCGGCTCAACGTGATGGCCGACGCTCTGTCCCGGTTGCCTGAATAACATTCATCTGGGCCACAGGAAGATATTTACCAACTGTCATGCTTTAGTTATTTTTTTTAGGTTCTCCTGTGACATTAAATATTCCGTGTCCAATTTATTTACTTCCCTGTTAAATTTTTGTGTATGTGTTTTTTTCAGAGAATTCCGTTGTACTTTTCTTGCAGAGAAATTGTTGTTTTTTGATTTATTTTTTTGTCATAGATTTTCCTTTTTATTCTCTGTATACTCTTACAAACAAAATATGACTACTATTCTAGTAGTCACATTTTTTTTTCTCTGAAGGGGGGAGGAGTGTTTCGACCCTGGGTTCCTCAGTGGAAACCAGAGGTCAAAATTGAGCTATTAAACTTTCTTATAGTATAGTTGGGCGCATCACGAGCTGCAATTGTTGGCATCTTCCCTGCCAGATGTAAGACTATTCTTGTTTCTCAAAGAGCATTTAAAGACTGAGCTTGGGGTTGATTATTAAATAATAACATAGGCACCAACTATGTTTACTAATACTTTCTAATCATTTGTAAAGTAAACCTGAGTAAACTTGGTATAGGGCTGCGGTACGATTAGTTGAGCAGTCTGCCGGCAGCGAGCCAGCTGGGGGGAAGGAGACTGAGAGACTCGTTCTTTTTCTGAGCTGGCGTGGTGTGGACAGGATCCTACTCCCCTTCCTCCTCGTTTCCTTATTTCTGTGTCTTGTTCAAGCTAAGTATATACTGTGTACATTATTCATTTTCTGGCATACACGTGTTCTATGTGTAGAGTAGTATACTTTGTGTGTAGTAGGTGTTTTTAGAGTTTATATTACTAGTTATTCTAAAGGGGGTCCCAGTGGAACCACGTGGTCTCCCTACCCTAAGCTGACTCTAGCTTCAAGTGTTTCCCTAGTAGAACTTTACCCTAGCTTGTGTTCAGTGTAAAACCTTGTATCCTGTCTATGTGGACCAAGGCTTTTAACGTAAGATAGTGTGGTAAAGTAATTATTATTTTTGTTATTGGTGTGAATGTATATGGGGGGTTGTTAAGGGGTTAATAAATAAGTAAGTGAAGTAAGAGAGTATCAGTTCTTCCTGTGTAGGAGATCTTAGATCAACCTCTAGACTGACCTTGTGTGTAGTCAAGTATTCAGCACTGCGTATAGTTTTATATGGGGGCCGGGCCTTTTAGATCTCCCATATTTAACTCTTAATGCTTACTATTGCCCCTACATCCAGATAATACTAGGCCCCATAGAACAGACACCCCATAATTTAACAGCAGGTATGTCCTTTTGAAAGTGAAGTCTCCATTCTTTGGTACAGTGATCCAGATTAGGATATACCAGAGGATTACAGCACCAGAGCATTACAGTACCAGAGCATTACAGCACCAGAGCATTACAGCACCAGAGCATTACAGCACCAGAGCATTACAGCACCAGAGCATTACAGCACCAGAGCATTACAGTACCAGAGCACTACAGCACCCGAGCATTACAGCACCAGAGCATTACAGCACCAGAGCAATACAGCACCAGAGCATTACAGCACCAGAGGATTACAGCACCAGAGCATTACAGTACCAGAGCATTACAGCACCAGAGCATTACAGCACCAGAGCATTACAGCACCAGAGCATTACAGCACCAGAGCATTACAGCACCAGAGCATTACAGCACCAGAGCATTACAGCACCAGAGCATTACAGCACCAGAGCATTACAGCACCAGAGCATTACAGCACCAGAGCATTACAGCACCAGAGCATTACAGCACCAGAGCATTACAGTTGAACGACCATTTTGTTTTCCTCTGAAGTTCAGACTGTTTTTGTTACTGAAGCTCTCATTTACCCAGCCACTTGGACTGAACGGTAGAGCGACGGTCTCGCGTCATACAGGTTGGCGTTCAATCCCCGACCGTCCAAGTGGTTGGGTACCATTCCTTCCCCCCGTCCCCATCCCAAATTCTTATCTCATCCAAGTGCTATATAGTCGTAATGGCCTGGCGCCTTCCCCTGATAGTTCAGTTCCCTCACTTTCTGATCAACTTTCAAAGACTGATGGATCAACACTACAAAGTCTATTTTTCATCAACCTGCTGTACGGTGGTGTTACATCCACGTCGAGACAGTAACCGGGTTCTTACTGTTATAACCTCTTCTTCTATATCCAACCCCAACTCGGTGGTAAGCTTTCAAGAACTGGCTGTGGCAAGTAGTAGTGTAAAGAATAAAAGGCGGGATAAACAATACACAATTACACCTTCACCAATATATTAACATCTTCACCATTATATATATATTTTAATAAAGTATTACAACACGTATTTACAAAGTGTCTCTTTCACTCAGGACACAATACATTGGCAGTGTTCGTTAAATCCCAGTGAATCCACTTTCCAGGTACACGACGCCCACACCTAATGCAAACACCGGCGAGTTCACCTTTTTCAACATGGGCCAGTCCACTCACACCGTATCTTCACGATGTGCCGACACCCCAGCTCCGCTCTCCAGATACACACTGGCAGAGGGTTTCAGCAACATGCTGACAGGGGTCTCAAACTATCACACACAGGGTAGCTAGCACCCTGGCAGAAGTCTCTAGCAGCTCGCTAGCAGCACTTCTCAACAGATGCACCACTGTCGTCGCTACTTTTCTCGCCTCCTACTTTTCCATAGCTCTTAGTGTCATCTGCAAAGTTGATTATGCTGTTTGTAATATTCACACATATGTCACTGATGTACATGACAAACAGGATTGGCTCTAAGATGGAACCTTGCGGTACTCCACTCCCCACATGTTTCCAGTCAGATTCAAGTCCTTTAGAACATCTCTATGCTTCCTTTGTTTTAAACATTGTTTTATCAACTGAACAAATCCAGAAGGGCCGTGATGAGGGTTCGAACTTACGCCCGGGATGATCCCAGACGCATCTTAGTCGACTATGCCACAATAAATGAGATGAACAAATTTGTTCGATTGATACATCACGTTATTGTGATTTCTGTGTGTATTGTTTTATCAATTCAACTATTTTATCATTTATTCCCTGTGCTTGTCATCTCCTTGCCAGACATTTATGTGGTACCTTATCATAAACATCATAAACCGTAGAGAAGTCCATGTGTACTTTATCTATGTCAAGCCTTTTGCCTGAACAGCGTCTTATTATTCCTAAAAATGTGAATAAGTTTGTAAAGTTGGATTTTTTTAACAAAATCGTGTCGTGTTCAAATCAAAATTAAATCAAATAAAATGTTTATTCAGGTAAAAGTACATACAAGATGAGTTACAAA
>NW_025561453.1:0-7500 GCF_020424385.1 Procambarus clarkii | reverse complement strand
CTCTTCCCACAACCAGACCATCACCAGAGAAGTCTTAACAAAAAACACGTTAATCATCGATAGATACAGCGATAGCAGGCGGCTTGACATCTGCGAGGCACTACACATCAAGAAGTCAACACCAGCAATCAACAGCCAATTATTGCACAACTATATTCTACCCACTTCAAGACTCCGCTCCAATATAGAAGCATCAAGAAATATGGGCCAATAGGCCCTCTGCAATTACTTCCATTCTTACCTTCAATTCCCATTGTTTCGTGTTCTATCCTGTGTTGAAAGTTATGTTCACCTCATCCAAAACTGTTGTAACATATCATCTCACCCAAAATGCGGGTATAAAATGAAAAATGAAAGCTGTTTAAATCATTGCATAGTAAGAACTCTGTTTAGTGTTTGTAGGTTATAGTTGTGTCTGTATAAACTAAAAGTCTTTGAAAATGTAATAAGTTATTACGAAACGCGTTCAAGTGTCGCGTCAGACTAGAAATAAAAATGAATTTTGGAGAATTGATTATTCAATTACCATCAACAGAGAAAAGAAACGTAAGAAATATCGAGAAAATTCGTGTTAGAATTATTAATCTTACTTTTTCGGTCATATATATATATATATATATATATATATATATATATATATATATATATATATATATATATATATATATATATATATATATATATATAGTCGTACCTAGTAGCCAGAACTCACTTTTTGGCCTACTATTCAAGGCCCGATTTGCCTAATAAGCCAAGTTTTCCTGAATTAATATATTTTTTCTAATTTTTTTCTTATGAAATGATAAAGCTACCCATTTCATTATGTATGAGGTCAATTTTTTTTTATTGGAGTTTAAATTAACGTAGATATATGACAAGAACCTAACCAACCCTACCTAACCTAACCTATCTTTATAGGTTAGGTTTGGTTAGGTAGCCGAAAAAGTTAGGTTAGGTAGGTTAGGTAGTCGAAAAACAATTAATTCATGAAAACTTGGCATATTAGGCAAATTGGGCCTTGCATAGTAGGCTGAGAAGTGCGTTCTGGCTACTAGGTACGACATATATATATATATATATATATATATATATATATATATATATATATATATATATATATATATATATATATATATATATATAAATATATATATATGTCGTACCTAGTAGCCAGAACGCACTTCTCAGCCTACTATGCAAGGCCCGATTTGCCTACTAAGCCAAGTTTTCATGAATTAATGTTTTTTCGACTACCTAACCTACCTAACCTAACCGAACTTTTTCGGCTACCTAACCTAACCTAACCTATAAAGATAGGTTAGGTAGGGTTGGTTAGGTTCGGTCATATATCTACGTTAATTTTAACTCCAATAAAAAAAATTGGTCTCAAACATGATGAAATGGGTAGCTTTATCATTTCATAAGAAAAAAAATTAGAGAAAATATATTAATTCAGGAAAACTTGACTTATTAGGCACTTCGGGCCTTGCATAGTAGGCTGAGAAGTGCGTTCTGGCTACTAGGTACGACATATATATATATATATATATATATATATATATATATATATATATATATATATATATATATATATATATATATTGTTAAATATGACCGAAAAAGTAAGATTAATAACTCTAACACGAATTTTCTCAATATTTTTATTGAAACCGGCCATATACTGCAGGTATGTTGACATTTTTACACAGGTACCTGATGTCAGACATCTGCAGGAGCTGAAGGAGGCATTTGAGCAGAATTCTGTGCTGCGTTTCACTTACGAGATGGAGAAGGATGGGAAGCTGCCCTTTCTAGATGTACCAGTCATGGAAAGGAGCGGAGGTTTCCACACTGCAGTCTACACTAAGGAAAAAAACATAGGAATGTGCCTCAATGCCAACAGTGACTGCCCAGACAGGTACAAGAGGAGTGTTGTTAATGCTTATGTCGACCGTGTTCTCAGCCACAGCTCGGGATGGAATCAAGTCGACGAAGAACTCTGTAGGGTAAGGCAGGTCCTAGTCAACAACGGCTTCTCCAATGGTTTCGTTGAAGACATCATAAGAAGGAAAGTGAAACGCCATGCAACCTCTGAAGAGACAACTAACACAACACCTATACCCCCTATTAGACTATTTTACAGGAACTTCTTTTCCACAGCTCATAAAACGGAGGAAAGGGTCCTGAAAGATATTGTTAATAGAAACGTTATCCCCCTACAGACAAAAATCAGAAGATACAATTGACGATTTACTATAAAACCAAGAAAACTGCCAACCTACTCATGAGAAACTCTCCAAACTTAAAGCAGAACGCTTTAAAAGAGACCAATGTCGTCTATGCCTTCAAATGCCCACTTGGGGACTGTAAGCCTCAAACAACTCAGTATATAGGCAAGACAACAACATCTCTTTCCAGGCGATTAACGATGCATAAGCAACAGGGCTCCATTAAGGAACATATAATCTCTTCCCACAATCAGACCATCACCAGAGAAGTCTTAACAAAAAGCACGGAAATCATCGATAGATACAGCAATAGCAGGCGGCTAGATATCTGCGAGGCACTACACATTAAGGAGTCAACACCAGCAATCAACAGCCAATTAATGCACAACTATATTCTACCCACTTCAAGACTCCGCACCAATATAGAAGCATCAAGAAATATGGGACAATAGGCCCATGCAGTTACTTCCATTCTTCCCTTTAACTTACCTAATATTATACCCATTGTTTCGTGTTCTGTCTTGTGTTGAAAGTTTGTTTTCACCTCATCCAAAACTGTTGTAACATATCACCTCACCCAAATGCAGGTATAAAATGAAAGCTGTTTAAACTCTGTTTAGTGTTTGCAAGTTATAGTTGTGTGTGTGTAAACTAAAGTCTTTGAAAATGTAATAAGTTATTACGAAACGCGTTCAATTGTCGCGTCAGACTAGAAATAAAAATGAATTTTGGAGAATTGATTTTTCAATTACCATCGACAGCGAAAACAAACATAAGAAATATTGAGAAAATTCGTGTTAGAATTATTTATCTTACTTTTTCGGTCATATTTAATAATATATATATATATATATATATATATATATATATATATATATATATATATATATATATATATATATATATATATATATATATATATATATATATATATATATATATATATATATATATATATATGTCGTACCTAGTAGCCAGAACGCACTTCTCAGCCTACTATGCATGGCCAGATTTGCCTAATAAGCCAAGTTTTCATGAATTAATATATTTTCTCTATTTTTTTTTTCTTTTGAAATGATAAAGCTATCCATTTCATTATGTACGAGGTCAATTTTTTTTTATTGGAGTTAAAATTAACGTAGATATATGACCGAACCTAACCAACCCTACCTAACCTAACCTAACCTATCTTTATAGGTTAGGTTCGGTTAGGTAGCCGAAAAAGTTAGGTTAGGTTAGGTTAGGTAGGTTAGGTAGTCGAAAAACAACTAATTCATGAAAACTTGGCTTATTAGGCAAATCGGGCCTTGCATAGTAGGCTGAGAAGTGAGTTCTGGCTACTAGGTACGACATATATATATATATATATATATATATATATATATATATATATATATATATATATATATATATATGTCGTACCTAATAGCCAGAACGCACTTCTCAGCCTAATATTCAAGGCCCGATTTGCCTAATAAGCCAAGTTTTCATGAATTAATGCTTTTTTCGTCTACCTAACCTACCTAACCTAACCTAACCTAGCTTTTTTTGGCTACCTAACCTAACCTTACCTATAATATAGTTAGGTTAGGTTAGGTAGGGTTGGTTAGATTCGGTCATATATCTACGTCAATTTTAACTCCAATAAAAAGAAATTGACCTCATACATAGAGAAAAGGGTTGCTTTATCATTTCATAAGAAAAAAATTATAGTAAATATATTAATTCAGGAAAACTTGGCTTATTAGGCAAATGGGCCTTGAATAGTAGGCTGAGAATTGAGTTCTGGCTACTAGGTACGACATATATATATATATATATATATATATATATATATATATATATATAGATATGTCGTACCTAATAGCCAGAACGCACTTCTCAGCCTACTAATCAAGGCCCGATTTGCCTAATAAGCCAAGTTTTCATGCATTAATGTTTTTTTCGTCTACCTAACCTACCTAACCTAACCTAACCTAGCTTTTTTTGGCTACCTAACCTAACCTTACCTATAAATATAGGTTAGGTTAGGTTAGGTAGGGTTGGTTAGGTTCGGTCATATATCTACGTTAATTTTAACTCCAATAAAAAAAATTGACCTCATACATAGAGAAAAGGGTTGCTTTATCATTTCATAAGAAAAAATTATAGTAATATATTAATTCAGGAAAACTTGGCTTATTAGGCAAATCGGGCCTTGAATAGTAGGCTGAGAAGTGAGTTCTGGCTACTAGGTACGACATATATATATATATATATATATATATATATATATATATATATATATATATATATATATTATATATATATATATATATATATATATCGTACCTAGTAGCCAGAACGCACTTCTCGGCCTACTACGCAAGGCCCGATTTGCCTAATAAGCCAAGTTTTCATGAATTAATATATTTTCTCTCATTTTTTTCTTATGAAATGATAAAGCTACCCATTTCATTATGTATGAGGTCAATTTTTTTTATTGGAGTTAAAATTAACGTAGATATATGACCGAACCTGCCAACCTACCTAACCTAACCTAACCTATCTTTATTGGTTAGGTTAGGTTAGGTAGCAGAAAAAGTTAGGTTAGGTTAGGTTAGGTAGTCGAAAAACAAGTTATTCATGAAAACTTGGCTTATTAGGCAAATCGGGCCTTGCTTAGTAGGCTGAGAAGTGCGTTCTGGCTACTAGGTACGACATATATATATATATATATATATATATATATATATATATATATATATATATATATATATATATATATATATATATATGCGAACAAGCCAGAATGGTATATATAATGGCGAACATATATGCGAACAAGCCAGAATGGTCCCCTGGACAATATGCAACTGAAACTCACACCCCAGAAGTGACTCGAACCCATACTCCCAGAAGCAACGCAACTGGTATGTACAAGACGCCTTAATCCACTTGACCATCACGACCGGACAAATGAGGTGATAGCCGAGGCTATTTGAACCACCCCACCGCCGGCACTCGGATAGTTATCTTGGGCATAGCATTTTACCAAATCACCTCATTCTTAGGGCACACGTGAGGAACACAAATGCGAACAAGCCAGAATGGTCCCCTGGACAATATGCAACTGAAAACTCACACCCCAGAAGTGACTCGAACCCATACTCCCAGAAGCAACGCAACTGGTATGTACAAGACGCCTTAATCCACTTGACCATCACGACCGGACAAAATGAGGTGATAGCCGAGGCTATTTGAACCACCCCACCGCCGGCACTCGGATAGTTATCTTGGGCATAGCATTTTACCAAATCACCTCATTCTTAGGGGCACACCTGAGGAACACAAATGCGAACAAGCCAGAATGGTCCCCTGGACAATATGCAACTGAAAACTCACACCCCAGAAGTGACTCGAACCCATACTCCCAGAAGCAACGCAACTGGTATGTACAAGACGCCTTAATCCACTTGACCATCACGACCGGACAATGAGGTGATAGCCGAGGCTATTTGAACCACCCCACCCGCCGGCACTCGGATAGTTATCTTGGGCATAGCATTTTACCAAATCACCTCATTCTTAGGGGCACACGTGAGGAACACAAATGCGAACAAGCCAGAATGGTCCCCTGGACAATATGCAACTGAAAACTCACACCCCAGAAGTGACTCGAACCCATACTCACAGAAGCAACGCAACTGGAATGTACAAGACGCCTTAATCCACTTGACCATCACGACCGGACAAAATGAGGTGATAGCCGAGGCTATTTGAACCACCCCACCGCCGGCACTCGGATAGTTATCTTGGGCATAGCATTTTACCAAATCACCTCATTCTTAGGGGCACACGTGAGGAACACAAATGCGAACAAGCCAGAATGGTCCCCTGGACAATATGCAACTGATTTGGTGATTTGGTAAAATGATTTGGTAAAATGCTATGCCCAAGATAACTATCCGAGTGCCGGCGGTGGGGTGGTTCAAATAGCCTCGGCTATCACCTCATTTTGTCCGGTCGTGATGGTCAAGTGGATTAAGGCGTCTTGTACATACCAGTTGCGTTGCTTCTGGGAGTATGGGTTCGAGTCACTTCTGGGTGTGAGTTTTCAGTTGCATATTGTCCAGGGGACCATTCTGGCTTGTTCGCATTTGTGTTCCTCAGGTGTGCCCCTAAGAATGAGGTGATTTGGTAAAATGCTATGCCCAATAACTATCCGAGTGCCGGCGGTGGGGTGGTTCAAATAGCCTCGGCTATCACCTCATTTTGTCCGGTCGTGATGGTCAAGTGGATTAAGGCGTCTTGTACATACCAGTTGCGTTGCTTCTGGGAGTATGGGTTCGAGTCACTTCTGGGGTGAGTTTTCAGTTGCATATTGTCCAGGGGACCATTCTGGCTTGTTCGCATTTGTGTTCCTCACGTGTGCCCCTAAGAATGAGGTGATTTGGTAAAATGCTATGCCAAGATAACTATCCGAGTGCCGGCGGTGGGGTGGTTCAAATAGCCTCGGCTATCACCTCATTTTGTCCGGTCGTGATGGTCAAGTGGATTAAGGCGTCTTGTACATACCAGTTGCGTTGCTTCTGGGAGTATGGGTTCGAGTCACTTCTGGGGTGTGAGTTTTCAGTTATATATATATATATATATATATATATATATATATATATATATATATTATATATATATATATATATATATATATATATATTATATATATATATATATATATTTTTGGTAGCAGTCTTTCCTGTAGACATATATTATTAAATATGACCGAAAAAGTAAGATTAATAATTCTAACACGAATTTTCTCAATCTTTCGTACATTTCTTTTCACTGCTGGTGGTAATTCAAAAATCAATTCTCCAAAGTTCATTTTTATTTCTAGTCTGACGCGACACTTGAGCGCGTTTCGTAAAACTTATTACATTTTCAAAGACTTTAGTTTACAAACACACAACTGAAACTGAATAGAGCTTTACACATCTTCGAGGTTCATATCTACATTTGGGTGAGGTGGATGAGGTGAAAAACGAACTTTCAACAATGGGTATTCAATGGGTATTAAATTGAAACACAAGACAGAACACGAAATAATGGGTATTGAATGGGTATTAAATTCAAACACAAGACAGAACACGAAACAATGGGTATTGAATGGAAGTAATTGTAGAAAGCCTATTGGTCCATATTTCTTGATGCTTCTATATTAGAGCGGAGTCTTGAAGTGGGTAGAAAAAGAGTGCTACCAAAATATACTAATATATATATATATATATATATA
>NW_025561452.1:0-16616 GCF_020424385.1 Procambarus clarkii | reverse complement strand
AAAACACATCTCCATATTAATTTTAAATCTAATGAAAATTTATATGGATTGGGGAGGGTTCACTCCCCTCTTAATAGGACTAATAGGGCCAGCCTATGACTATGTCCGTTCATTACTGCAGACCATTCACCCTGCAAAGTTGGGTGAGGTTAACCCCAAGCGTCTAACCTCCGGCCTTGGACAGGTAAAAAAATAGACAGATACTCATATAAATATTCTCTCTGTCCTCTGTCTCTCTCTCTCTCTCTCTCTCTCTCTCTCTCTCTCTCTCTCTCTCTCTCTCTCTCTCTCTCTCTCTCTCTCTCTCTCTCTCTCTCTCTCTCTCTCTCTCTCTCTCTCTAACCCATTCTCTCTTCAGTTTTCCCTTCCATTATCTCTCCCTTCCTAACCCATTATTCCTTCCAGTCTCCCTCTATCCCATTTTCCCTTCCTCCATTATCCCTCTTTCTCTTCCTTTTTCATGACCCTTTTTTCTCGTGCTCTCTCCCAGTCGGGGAAACACGGTCGAGTAACGTTGCATCAATGTTGTCGCCGTTGAGGTAATGTTCACAACACCTTGAATACCTACTGATACTTACTCTAGGGATAATGAATCTCACATTTCAGCCTTCAGAGGAGTCGTCGGTTGTCATGTAGATATTGTTCAATCGTACGTACCTGATTTTCTATCTTGTCATCTTTTCGGCTTTATAAATATTTAGGGGAATATTATTTATTTCAATTAAACTTATAATTAGGTTTTGTGAACTGCTGGTTTAACTGGATAAATAAGTGGGTATACACACGTTTATAACACTCACCTGTGGCTTGAAAGGTGGGGTCTGAGAGCTGAAGCTTGATTTTACAGGCATACGTGAATGAGTACACACACACATGCAAATTACACACACACACACACTCGAGTCTGAGTGAACAGCGCTCGGGGGTTGTAGTCCTAAGGGCTCGAGTTCGATTCACGGTCGAGACGGAAACAAATGGGCAGGGATTCTTTCACCCTGATGTCTCTGTTCACTTAGCAGTAAATAGGCACCTGGAACACACAACTTTGACAGCTGCTACGTTCTGCTTCCTGGGGATGTGTGTGTGTGTGTGTGCGTGTGCGTGTTAGAGAGAAATATATGTAGTGGACACAATAGAGTAAAATAGAGTGATTAGAAAGGCGGGGTACAAGGATGCAGTCCGCAGCAGGTGTTACACTCCCAGGTACCTATTTACTGCTAGGTGAACAGGAACAATCAGGGGGAAAAGAAACTCTGCTCCTTTGTTTCCGGCACCGCCGGGATTCGAACCCGGGCCCTTATGATCCCAAAGCACTGTCCGCTCGGCTCCGAGGGTGTGTGATATACTCTCCATGTTGGGGATAAGGCAGGTCAGAAGTATTCATGTTGTAAAGTGTGAGTAAAAGACAGCTTCCTTGAGGCACTTCACTTTTCAGTTCTGTCACTCACATAACTGTCGATACTGAGCTCCGCTCCTCTGCTGTTTGTGTAGCGGCGGAGTGTGGCGGTAAATGTGTGTGAAGGTCCTATCTTGAGGTTATCTTGAGATGATTTCGGGGCTTTAGTGTCCCCGCGGCCCGGTCCTCGACCAGGCCTCCACCCCCAGGAAGCAGCCCGTGACAGCTGACTAACACCCAGGTACCTATTTACTGCTAGGTAACAGGGGCATTCAGGGTGAAAGAAACTTTGCCCATTTGTTTCTGCCTCGTGCGGGAATCGAACCCGCGCCACAGAATTACGAGTCCTGCGCGCTATCCACCAGGCTACGAGGCCCCTATCTAGCCTACCTAGCCTACCCCTACCTAGCTCACATATCTTGTATTTCAGGCCTGTGTCCCAGACTTTGTGGAAAGCGTTCGATGCATCTCTGAGCATCATACTTCATTGTTCGTTTGTCTTCATTGTATTGACAATATGCTCATATATCAGGGCTATAGCTGTATGGGCCTCTCTGTGGTTTATAAACCATTGTTGTCTGGTGTTATACTTCTCTTCCTCTTCCAGATACTTCACAAGTCTCTGAAAAACTATTTCTTCTAATATTTTGCCTAGTAAGTAGAGAAAGAAAATTGGTAATTTTCTGTTTTATTATGGGGGTTTACTTGGCTTGGTTATTACTCTCATAGTGCCATTTTTGAAGAATATTGGGGACAGTCTAGAGTTCGAGCCCCATGTAATATTCGTGTATATTGATGGATAGTTTTTACTGCGGGGGTTCAGTTAATGCTTACTGGTTTATTTTGCTGAGGCCCGTTGCCTCGTTCTTAAAACCTCTCATTTTTTTTTTTTTGGGGGGGGGGGAACCCCTGTGATTGTTGTGTTTCATAAAGTGAAGTTTAATCAAAGTGAAGTTTCTTAAAGTTTCCTTTTTCGGGGAATGTTGTTAAGGTCTATTGTTTACTATCAAAGTCATGTTGTAGCTCTGTTGTCGACAGGATTTGTAATTTCTCCTCCGGTGGCGGGATAAAACTTGCCATTTTCCTCCAGGTTTATTCTGAATATTTTTCCCTCAGTGCTTCCTAAATTAGTGTTCACCTTCTCTGTCTTCGTAATGTACTTTTTTCCCCTGAAGCATCTTTGATGTAAGATGTTTCCTCGCTCGAGGCTCCCATCTCGTTGTTCGAGTTTTCCCAAGATTTTTCCTGGGCCTCTGTAGTCAGCCTTAATATGGCTTGTTAGATCATCTCATTTTTTTGGGTGTACTCTATTTTGTATTAATTTTGCAGCGCATCTTGTAGTTTCCTTTGAAGTCATTGGCGCTCGACAACACATCCCTTGTGTTGTGTATGTTCCCACCAAACACACACCGAAACTACGACGTTGGTACAACGTTCGAGCAAGTTTTAACACCTCCTAACCAGTTATAACAACCAATATAGCAAGTTGTAACAACGTTCTAATACGTCATAAACACGTTAAGCCAAGATGTAACAACTTTATTTCAAGTTGTAACAAGCGGAAAATAGAGACAGTTTCGGTTTGTGTTTCCAGGGTTGTAGCAGGTTGTTATATCTCTTTTTCCTCAGTGGCTAGGGTGTTGTGATGCCCTGGAAACACAAATTGTAACTCTCTCTCTTTTCCGCTTGTTACAACTTGTAATAAAGTTGTTACAACTTGGCTGAACGTGTTTATGACATATTAGAACGTTGTTACAACTTGCTATATTGGTTGTTATAACTGGTTAGGAGGTGTTAAAACGTGTTCGAACGTTGTACCAACGTCGTAGTTTCGGTGTGTGTTTGGCGGGTGGGCCGCGGGGATGTGTTCCTTCGTCCATTTATCTAAGATGTTTATCCATTTAATAAGTTTTAAGTTTATTTATTAAAACAGCCAAATAGTTTTTGTATATAAGGGTCATGGCTGTGAGGGGTTTTCTGAATTGGGTTCGTTGCTAGGACAGTGCAGTTGGGTTCGTTGTGGACCTAAAAATCGGGAATCCCGGCGGGACAGAAATGGTTGGGCGAGTTTCTTACTCACCTGATACCTCTGTTCACCTAGCAGTAAATAGGTAATCCAGGAGTCAGCCTGTTGTAGGGTTGCATCCCTGGGAAGTTGAAGTAATTCGACGTTCGGGGGGGAGGACCTCGACATAAGCCTAAAAATTTATATATATATATATATATATATATATATATATATATATATATATATAATATATATATATATATATAACCCCTTTCTTCATATTATATATATAAGTATATAAATATATATATATATATATATATATATATATATATATATATATATATATACACATATACATATATATATATATATATATATATATATATATATATTAATATATATATATATATAATGTCGCACCCAGTAGCCAGAACGCACCTCCCAGCCCACAACGCAAGGCCCGACCCGCCCAATAAGCCAAGTTTTTCCTGAATTATTATATTTTCTCTAATTTTTTTCTTATGAAATAATAAAGCTACCCATTTCATTATTTATGAGGTCATTTTTTTTTATTGGAGTTAAAATTAACGTAGATATATATATATATAACTATAACGTAGATATATATATGATAGATATATATATATATATAGATATATATATATATATATATATATATATATATATAATATCTATATATATAATATATATATATATATATATATTTATATAGGGGTACCACCACTGGTTTAATTAAAGGGACCCACATCCTCGAAGAAGAAAATAAATAGTGTTCAGAGAAGACCTTGTGGATTCTCACTGAATACTTTAATCTTTTCCTCTCCTACCACCCCTAGTATTTTATATATATATATATATATATATATATATATATATATATATATATATATATATATAATATATATATATATATATATATATATATATATATATATATATATATATATATATATATATATATATAAATTTAATCAGAGTACCACCTCTAGCTGGAAGAAGGGGGACCCATAGCCTCGGAGGAAACCACGCATAACGCATTAGAGGGAATGTTTAGATCCCCTCCAATACAGTTTCTGTGTGCTTTTCTCCTACCACCCCCTTCCTTTTTTATTTTTGTGCTTTATTATGCATTTGATGGTTACAAGATATACATACATATACATGTCTACTATACTTATACTTATATATATATATATATGTATAAGTATAAGTATATATAAGTATATATATATATATATATATATATATATATATATATATATATTATATATATATATATATATATATATATATATATATATATATATATATATATATATATATATATATATGTCGTACCTAATAGCCAGAACGCACTTCTCAGCCAACTATGCATGGCCCAATTTGCCTAATAAGCCAAGTTTTCATGAATTAATGTTTTTTCGACTACCTAACCTACCTAACCTAACCTAACCTAACTTTTTCTGCTACCTAACCTAACCTAACCGATAGAGATAGGTTAGGTTAGGTTAGGTAGGGTTGGTTAGGTTCGGTCATATATCTACGTTAATTTTAACTCCAATAAAAAAAAATTGACCTCATACATAATGAAATGGGTAGCTTTATCATTTCATAAGAAAAAAAAATTAGAAAAAATATATTAATTCAGGAAAACTTGGCTTATTAGGCAAATCGGGCCTTGCATAGTAGGCTGAGAAGTGCGTTCTGGCTATTAGGTACGACATATATATATATATATATATATATATATATATATATATATATATATATATATATATATATATATATATATATATATATATATATATATATATATATATATATATGAGCAGTCCTCCCCTCAATTCCCCCCACACCTGTCTCCTCGGCATCCCAACCATTCCCCACTCCACCGTCCCCTCTTCCTTCCCACCAAGCTCACTCCCCTGTCCCTTTGTCCTCCCCACCATTCTCCATTCCCCCATCCCATCGTTCCCACCATTCCAAACTTCCCCGTCCCCTCGTCCTCCCCACCATTCCCCACTCCCTTGTCCGATGCCTTCCCAAATGGTCTGATGTTCCCATCAGAAAATTGGGAACATCTAATGATCTGATGTTCCCATCACTGAAATATAAGAAAAACAGTTAAAAAAGAAATGAAAAAAAATAAAAAAAATAACTATACCTACAAAATGAACGGTATGGTAAACAACACAGCTCAATTCCAACACAATTCACACAAAATAATTAAATCAAAATGAAAATAAATCAAAATCTATGAAAATTAAATTTATCAATGCAATCAGAAACATTGAAATGGAATTATAACATATTTAGTATAGCATGTGTGTTGCTCTTACAAGCAACAGATGGCGTTTTTTCAAGAAAAGCAAAGTTTTACCTGTCACAGGTGTGGCATTTATACTTATACTTATGAAATATATACCAGCCCATCAGGTACTGCTACCACGAACAGATCTCTAACTCTATACCACACAGACGAGAGTGTATGTATGTATGTATGTATGTATGTATGTATGTATGTATGTATGTATGTATGTATGTATGTATGTATGTATGTATGTATGTATGTATGTATGTATATATGTATGTATGTATGTATGTATGTATGTATGTATGTATGTATGTATGTATGTATGTATGTATGTATGTATGTATGTATGTATATATGTATGTATGTATGTATGTATGTTGCTTATCATTACAAAAGCAGCTCAATCCCCTGTGGTTGAGTGCTAAGTAGCTCGTTGCACATAATGTCTAACATTTCTCTAACCCTGTCCATGGATGACAGAGAAAAATACGCATTTGCGAGTGAGCATTGTAGAGAATGGTCTTGTTTATGGGAGAGAAAAACTAAGGTTAAAATAACGTTCATTCTTAATACGTTGTAACCTCACTCTCAGTGACCATCTTCCCTACACAACCGGTTCTCCCTTTGGCTCCACCACATACACCTAGTGGTAG
The DNA here is from genome assembly GCF_020424385.1 of Procambarus clarkii. NCBI lineage: Eukaryota > Metazoa > Arthropoda > Malacostraca > Decapoda > Cambaridae > Procambarus > Procambarus clarkii. The sequence goes on along the minus strand of NW_025561452.1, from coordinate 10,221 downwards.
ATGTTACCCCTCTTTTCCCCACGACGTTCACCTCTCCTCCCCTACATCTCCCCCTCCCCCCTCCCCCGCCCCTCTAACCTCGTCTGTCTCAGCTCTCAGACACAAAATGCACTCAACCACAAACCCAAATCCCTTTTCAGAACTCCCCCTCACACCTGACAACAACCAGTTTTAGCAACCACATTACCTTCTCTGTCCCCCCCTACGAAGCCCACGTCCTTCTCTAATCTCCAACATCACCTCCCAACCAACACCGACCTGCAACACACACGCAACATCCCAACACAGACCATTGCCTTGCAACCTGACGTGTCCCCCCCCCCCCCCCCAGCTGACCCAGCGAGCTCCAGAAGAGAGGCAGCAGGCTGGCTGGCTGGTAACAGGCTCAAGACTCGCACACACAGATGATAATGGCAACTCAAACAAAACTGCCGACACACAACAAAGGCCACGAGAAGAAGGTCCGTTTATATTGCCAATGGTAGACAAATAGTCATAACAGATGCTGTGTTTTCCTGGAGGAATCCAAACAGCAGAACCAAAGAGGAGATGGAACAGCTTTTATGATAAAAAGAGTCATGGATTTTGTCATAATTGTCAATACCAATCATGACTGAGGCATCACAGGGATTGTAACAGTGGGAACCAGACAGTTGAGGTGGCAGGCAAACATAAACCTTTTTGGCACGTAAAGGGAAGACCAAAATAAGTATACGCTTGTTTTGACACCAGCATCTCAGACACGAGCATGATGATTCCAGTGTTGGATGTTGTTGTTTATTAAACTATCTTACTCGTGGATGATTTTAGATATCGAAAACATTAAATTGGAAATGAGATGTTGATCAAACCACACAGACCAGAAGATGAGGAGACAACGACGTTTCGGTCCGTCCTGGACCATAATCAAGTTGATTGTGACTTGATAATGATTCACAATCGACGATTGTGAATCCTCGGTTGGTCCAGGACGGACAGAAACATCGATTCTGGTGTGTGGTGGAGTCATCATATCATCAGCCCCGTTATTGTGGCTCATCATCTGCATGTGGAAATGTTATGTTTGTAGAGCTAAATTATCTGAGACCATAAAGATTTATTTATCCGATTCAACATGAGAAAGAGGTGACTAGATGACACCTCTTCAGGGCTCGACCATCAGCTATAATGAGACAGATCCTTGACACCTGACCAACGAATGCTCCATCTCATACCCCTTCCCCTACCCCATCCCCTTCCCCTATCCCATCCCCTTCCCCATCCCCCTCATCCCTACCCCATCCCTTCCCCATCCCCTACCCCTTCCCCTCCCTACCCCTTCCCCTCCCCATCCCCTACCCCCTCCCCTACCCCATCCCCTACCCCATCCTCTCTCCCATCCCATTCCCCTCCCCTCCCCCATCCCCTACCCCATCCCCTACCCCTTCCCCTCCCTATCCCCTACCCCTTCCCCTCCCTATCCCCTACCCCATCCCCAACACCATCCCCTTCCCCTCCCCTCCCCCATCCCCTACCCTCTCCACTACACCTCCCCCTTCCCCTACCCCATCCCCTTCCCCTTCCCCATCCCCTCCCCCATCCCTACCCCTTCCCCTACCCCATCCTCTCTCCCATCCCATTTCCCTTCCCCTACCCCATCCCCTCCCCCATCCCCTCCCCCATCCCCTCCCCCGTCCCCTCCCCCATCCCCTCCCCCATCCCCTACCACAACAGGCCACGGACCGCCCCGAGCCACTACTCCCAGCAAGGAGCCAAGGCGACCCAGAAGATACGAGCAGTGTTGACGCTATGTAGACATATGAAAATGTAATTATCAATAAATCGGTAAAGTTGCAGGAAAGAGACAGGAAACAACCCCATATTACTGAGACAGGAGAACAACCCCCATATTACTGTAGAGGGACAGAAGAACAACCCCATATTACTGTAGAGGGACAGAAGAACAACCCCAATTACTGTAGAGGGACAGAAGAACAACCCCATATTACTGTAGAGGGACAGAAGAACAACCCCATATTACTGTAGAGGGACAGAAGAACAACCCCATATTACTGTAGAGGGACAGAAGAACAACCCCATATTACTGTAGAGGGACAGAAGAACAACCCCATATTACTGTAGAGGGACAGAAGAACAACCCCATATTACTGTAGAGGGACAGAAGAACAACCCCATATTACTGTAGAGGGACAGAAGAACAACCCCATATTACTGTAGAGGGACAGAAGAACAACCCCACATTACTGTAGAGGAACAGGAGAACAACCCCATATTACTGTAGAGGAACAGAAGAACAACCCCACATTACTGTAGAGGGACAGGAGAACAACCCCATATTACTGTAGAGGGACAGAAGAACAACCCCATATTACTGTAGAGGAACAGGAGAACAACCCCATATTACTGTAGAGGAACAGAAGAAGAACAACCCCATATTACTGTAGAGGGACAGAAGAAGAACAACCCCATATTACTGTAGAGGGACAGAAGAAGAACAACCCCATATTACTGTAGAGGGACAGAAGAACAACCCCATATTACTGTATAGGGACAGGAGAACAACCCCACATTACTGTAGAGGGACAGAAGAACAACCCCATATTACTGTAGAGGGACAGGAGAACAACCCCATATTACTGTAGAGGGACAGAAGAAGAACAACCCCATATTACTGTAGAGGGACAGAAGAACAACCCCATATTACTGTAGAGGGACAGAAGAACAACCCCATATTACTGTAGAGGGACAGAAGAACAACCCCATATTACTGTAGAGGAACAGGAGAACAACCCCATATTACTGTAGAGGAACAGAAGAAGAACAACCCCACATTACTGTAGAGGGACAGAAGAACAACCCCATATTACTGTAGAGGGACAGGAGAACAACCCCACATTACCGTAGAGGGACAGAAGAACAACCCCATATTACTGTAGAGGGACAGAAGAAGAACAACCCCATATTACTGTAGAGGGACAGAAGAAGAACAACCCCACATTACTGTAGAGGGACAGAAGAAGAACAACCCCATATTACTGTAGAGGGACAGAAGAGAACAACCCCATATTACTGTAGAGGGACAGAAGAACAACCCCATATTACTGTAGAGGGACAGATGAACAACCCCATATTACTAAAGAGGGACAGGAGAACAACCCCACATTACTGTAGAGGGACAGATGAACAACCCCATATTACTGTAGAGGGACAGAAGAAGAACAACCCCATATTACTGTAGAGGGACAGAAGAAGTAGAGGGACAGATGAACAACCCCATATTACTAAAGAGGGACAGGAGAACAACCCCATATTACTGTAGAGGGACAGATGAACAACCCCATATTACTAAAGAGGGACAGGAGAACAACCCCACATTACTGTAGAGGGACAGAAGAACAACCCCATATTACTGTAGAGGGACAGGAGAACAACCCCATATTACTGTAGAGGGACAACCCCACATTACCGTAGAGGGACAGAAGAACAACCCCATATTACTGTAGAGGGACAGGAGAACAACCCCACATTACTGTAGAGGGACAGGAGAACAACCCCACATTACTGTAGAGGGACAGGAGAACAACCCCATATTACTGTAGAGGGACAGAAGAACAACCCCATATTACTAAAGAGGGACAGGAGAACAACCCCAAATTATTGCGATAACAGAAACGAAACTGACAAGTGTTATAAGAAATAAAATTTTCCGACAAGGATATCAAAAAGAAAACTTGGGGTGAACAGGTGAAGAAGTAGAGCTGCCGCAGCTACACCAGAGCCTTAAGGGGAAATTATGAGAGGAACCCGTACTTAATAGGAAAGATAACAGTTGGAAACATGAGAATACTGGATACAGTGAGTTACAATCCCTGCCAACCAATAGAAGACCAAGGGATGAATATGATAAATGCAACGAAACTGGCCTCAAGGAAATGGAAAAGCAGCCAAAGAGGTAAGAGGGACGAGAGCTAGGATGCTAATACTTGCTAGGATGCTAATACTTGCTAGGATGCTAGGATGCTAATACTTGCTAGGATGCTAATACTTGCTAGGATGCTAGGATGCTAATACTTGCTAGGATGCTAGGATGCTAATACTTGCTAGGATGCTAATACTTGCTAGGATGCTAATACTTGCTAGGATGCTAATACTTGCTAGGATGCTAATACTTGCTAGGATGCTAATACTTGCTAGGATGCTAATACTTGCTAGGATGCTAATACTTGCAAGGATGCTAATACTTGCTAGGATGCTAATACTTGCTAGGATGCTAATACTTGCTAGGATGCTAGGATGCTAGATAAATAGACTGGATAAACAAAGACTTCCCCTTCCCGGGTGGGAGCTGAGACATGGAGAGCCAAACTGACAAACAAGGCACGGAAGCAATTTTTGAAGCAATACATTACTGAACCAACAGGAGCCACGAGGAGAACCTTCAACCCCGGACCCTGTGTTTGCCTGACCAACCGGGCTGTGGTGGATATGTTTGCCTGTGGGCCGCTCCAAGCATCAGCCTGTTGGACCAATCTCTCACAAGTCAAGCCTGGCCTCAGGGGCCGGGCTTGGGGAGTAGGAGAACTCCCAGAACCTCATCCAGGTACAATCCAGGAGTAGATCCACCCTCTAGACTTTGCGTCTTACCAAAATGAACAAGATGTGCAGATAGAGAATACAGTGCACCAAGTGACCATCACATTACCATACTTGAGTACATAATGGTCATAAAGGAGTTTCAAAGACAATAAACGCATTGAAGATATTGAGTGATAACAGGTACGAGGACGACACTGAGATGAGGGACTTTCTGAGTGAAGTCCAGTCTCAGAGGACCTGGAAAGGAAGACAACACATGAAGGGAACTATTTGGAGAAGCACCAAGCCATTACGACTATATAAGACGACGAATGAGATCCTACATGATCCGCATCATCCCACATGAGATGATGGACGTTAGTGCCCAGAAATGTACAGATACAACGGAGCTGAACATCTCTCGCAAGAAGATAAATGGGAAGAGCAAAGTAGACCTCTAGTTCAACAGGCAGTGTAGAGCAGCGAAGGAGAAGCCCACACAAGCCAGGACAAGTACAGAGCTCTAGGCATCTAGGGCAACAGAGACACACTTAAGAGAGTCAGAAACAAATAAACCCGAGTCTGGAGTGGAAGTTGAGAGGCAATTTGAAAACGTCTTTGCAGCGATAGCTAAGACTAAAAAAAAGCAGTTTTATAGTCATATAAGAGGGAAAATAACAGTAAGAGACCATTACGTTGAAGAAACATGGTGAAATTCTTAAGGAAAACGAGATGGAGGACATGAAGAATTGAACGAAGGATTTCAGATCTTTACAAAAGAATCAGAGTGGAGACGAGCACTGAGAGATGAAGGAAAGACTTAAGATAACATAAATGAAAAAGTAGTCACTTTAGAGGAGGTTAGAAACTATCTGAAGGAACTAACTAAAACAACATGGATGGCCCCGGACGTAATACCACCAGGCCTCCTGAAGAACACTACACAGGTGTATTATCACCCACAAGTTTTTCTTTTCAATAAAACACTCAAGACAAGAAATCTCCCAAATTTCTTTAAAATGGCAAATATAGTGTCAATATTCTGTGTAAAGGGGACAGACAGGATTCCCTAAATTACAAACCAGCGTCACTAACAATTATTTCATATAAATGGCTGGAGAGAGGAATCGGGAAGTGAATAGTGTAGCGCCTGGAGAGAATCAACTTTAAAACAAGTCGTCAGCATGGGCTTAGAAAAATCGTGCCTGAAAATCTTAATCGAGATCAATGACAATGTTACTAAAATACGACGAGGAAAAGAAAGTCTGGGTAGATTGCATTTTCCTATACTGTCAGAAAGCATTTGTTACTGTTCCTCGCGAAAAAGCTGTGTACAAGATGGAGAAGCACGCTGGTGTAGTCGGGAAGGGACTGAGTATGGGAGTACCTGCAGGACAGAAGACAGAGTCAGAGGCGAGGTCTCCAGCTGGAGGAGTGTAACAAGTGGGGTCCCCCAAGGACCAGTGGTTCAGGGACCACTACTGTTCTTAATTGATGTTACTGATCTACCTGAAGAAGTGAGCTCGTACATGTCCATGTTTGCAGGCGATGAAAATATATAACGAGAAAGGATAAAACAGAGAAAGACTGCAGAAAATTACAGGAAGATCTTCACAAATACCAGAATTAGGTAAACAAATGGTTGCTGGAGTTCAATACCAATAAGTGTAAGGTACTAAAGATGGGAAAGGAAGAAAGAAGACCAGAAGGTGCCTACGCCATACGAGGAAGGCAACTACAAGAGTCGGAAAGAGAAAAAGATTTGAGAGTAGATATAATTCCAACACTAACACCAGAGGCACACACAGGCAGGGTAACATCAGCAGCATATGTGACGCTGGTGAATATTAGAACGTCGTTTAGAAACCTAAATCAGGACGCTTTAAAGTCACTCTACACAGCTCTTGTTAGCCCAGTACTGGAATATGCGGCACCAGCCTGGAACCCATTCTTTGTGAAGCATCAAATTAACATTTAAAACGTACTGAAGTTTGCAAGAATATTAGTATCAGAGTTATGAGGATTAAGCTATGAGGATAGGTTGAGGTAACTGGACCTCACTTCCTTAAGGAGAAATAGCCTAAGAAATCCTTAGAAATAGAATCCTTCCTTAGAAATAGCCTAAGCTACACTACCTTGGAGCCGGTCGGCCGAGCGGACATCACGCTGTACTTGTGATCCTGTGGTCCTAGGTTCGATCCCAGGCGCCGGCGAGAAACAATGGGGCAGAGTTTCTTTCACCCTATGCCCCCTGTTACCTAGCAGTATAATAGGTACCTGGGTGTTAGTCAGCTGTCACGGCTGCTTACTGGGGGTGGAGGCCTAGTCGAGGACCGGGCCGCGGGGACACTAAAGCCCCGAAATCATCTCAAGATAACCAAGATAACCCTCTTGAGAGGTATCATATTGTCTCAATAATATTTCTTCACCTTGAACCTCTCTAGCTTAAAGGACAAAAGAAACAGTGTGTCACGACATGCTAGAAACTAAGGAGGACTAAACAAGATGGACAAGGACAACCTTTTTAAACAGAGAGAAGTAGGGCAATAGGACACACGTGGAAGTTGGAGACACACAAAAACACTGGAAGAAACATAAGGAAATACTCGTACTCTATACGAGTGGTGAACACGTGCAATGCGCCGAGAGAAGAGGCGCTGGAAGCCACCTCCAGCCACGACTCTGAGGCCAGATTCGACAGAGAAATCGAACTTCAGAATAGTTAAGCTTTAACGCTACAGGTACAAGAGGGCTGCTAGACGGGGACCTACAAAGACCTACACCTCACTTTCCCGTCGATACTGATAGGCAGGCACCGTCGATACTGATAGGCAGGCACAGTACACGCAATCCAATCACAGCAGCGGAGATCAGACCCGGCAATAAACTGCGGTTCTGTTTAAGAAAGTCGATCCCGGGGCTTCTGTCGCCCGCGTCAACAGAAAATGGAGAGAGTCCCTCTCGCTGTCCTCACCAGGAAAATCTATCCATTGTGAGGAAAATCGAAGAAAGACAAGACAAAGAAGGGCCTCCCCCCCCCCTTGGCATTTAAACGTACGAGAGCCATGTTTTGAAACACTGGGTGACACTGGCACTAGATGGCCCTCGTAAATCTCTTTGATGGGAGCAAGTAAACGAGGAAAAGCCTACCAGTGAAACACACACACACACACACACACACACACACACACACACACACACACACACACACACACACAGGGGGCTACTAGGCTACTAGGGGGCCTGGTAGCCTGGTGGATAGCGCGCAGGATTCGTGATTCTGTGGCGCGGGTTCGATTCCCGCACCAGGCAGAAACAAATGGGCAAAGTTTCTTTCACCCTGAATGCCCCTGTTACCTAGCAGTAAATAGGTACCTTGGAGTTAGTCAGCTGTCACGGGCTGCTTCCTGAGGTGTGTGTGTGTGTGTGTGTTGAGGAAAAAGAAAGTAGTTAGTAAACAGTTGATTGACAGTTGAGAGGCGGGGCGAAAGAGCAAAGTTCAACCTCCGCAAACACAACTAGGTGAATACACACAATTTTTTCAGTGTTAAAGTAGTTGACAAATTGAATGCATTAGGCAGTGATGTGGTGGTGGCTGACTCCATACACGGTTTCAAGTGTAGATATGATAGAGCCCAGTAGGCTCAGGAACCTGTACACCAGTTGATTGACGGTTGAGAGGCGGGACCAAAGAGAGAGAGCTCAACCCCCGCAACCACAATTAGGTGAGTACAACTCGGTGAGAACACACACACACACACACACACACATGAGGGCCTGCGGCTGCGTGGACAGTGCTTGGGGAGTTGTAGCCCTTATGGTCCGGGTTCCATTTCCGGCGGAGGTGGAAACAAATGGGCAAAGATTCTTTCACCCTGATGCTCCTTTTTTGCCTAGCAATAAATTGGTACCAGGGAGTTAGACAGCTGCTACGGGCTGCTTCCTGTGTACTCACCTAGTTACTCACCTAGTTGTGTTTGCGGGGGTTGAGCTCTGGCTCTTTGGTCCCGCCTCTCAACCGTCAATCAACAGGTATACAGATTCCTGAGCCTATCGGGCTCTGTCATATCTACACTTGAAACTGTGTATGGAGTCAGCCTCCACCACATCACCCCCTAATGCATTCCATTTGTCAACCACTCTGACACTAAAAAAGTTCTTTCTAATATCTCTGTGGCTCATTTGGGCACTCAGTTTCCACCTGTGTCCCCTTGTGCGTGTTCCCCTTGTGTTAAATAGACTGTCTTTATCTACCCTATCAATCCCCTTCAGAATCTTGAATGTGTGTGTGTGTGTGTGTGTTATAGAGAAATGTATGTAGTAGATATATGTTACGAACCCGACTCCATCGTCGGAACACGGAGCAGCGACGTCAACGCCATCTGTGAGTCTGCTCCCCTAAACCCCCACAAACTGGACGACGCCATCTGGTGGTGGCAGTATGATACCTGCAAGAGACTCTAGACTCCTGCCTTGGTCAGCCCGAAGAGTCGCTGTAGCTGACCTCTGGTGAGGTCGCGCCTGGAAATCAAGCCATCTATTGGGATATGAATTGTATGTTAATGTCAGAGTCCGTAAGTGTTATGTCCTAGTGTCCCCAGTACTGGCCAGTGTACTGATGACGTGTCTTTATCCACAGAGTCGACGTAGGGCTGCTGGGGTACGAGGACAGTCAGTCTACCCAGGGCAGCCTATTATCTCTCTTCTCCACTCTGCTTTACGTGAGCAGTGAGCAGCCACCGAAGAGGAACCGAGTAGTATCTGCTGTCTGCCTGTGAAGTGGCAGTGACAGAATTCGGTGTATCCCGGGACGGGCTAGAGGAAGAGCCGACCGACAGTGAGGTGCTACGGAGGAGTGTAACTAGCTAGTTGCAAGAAGCTCCTGCCAGGGGGGTTCGCTACCCTTGTATTTGTTCGTGTAGAGGCCCAGCAGCGCGAGGCTGACGTTCTCTGCCAGCACCAGGCTGGAGAGTGATTGTGGGCGTTCACAAGGAGCACCTAGTGAGACTGTAGACAGGCTGGCCCGTGGCTAGGGTAGACTCGTTGGTGTTCCCCAGTACTGGTTGAGGACGGTACTGTGTGTTGAGGAAACACGGAAGTTGACAAGGCTGCATTGTATGAGCATCGAGGAGCGCTTAGTGTCCTATGAGAGCGACACATGTGTGTATATCAGTGTTGTAATACTTCGTTTATGATTCAATTTAAGGTGATGGGAAAGTGATAATATGTGAATATATTGATAATTGATGAAGAGTCGTATTCCTTTCAACACCCCCCCTTGTGTTTTACTTGCATTACCAAGCTCACTCCTTGAAAGTCACTACTGACTTGGGGTCGGATACTAGTGCTTTGGTTCCTCCAGCAAAGAACCCGGTTGCGACTCATAGTGGCCGTAACAATATAATATAGGAAAAAATAGATTAGTTAGAAAGGCTGAGACAAAGAGCTAACAGCTCGATTCTGCAGACACAACTAATAAATACACACACACACACACACACACACACACACACACACACACACACACACCGCACACAGTGCGCGCGAGAAGGTAGGGGACACACACGATTAGTGAGGTCCGCGGAAATTCGTCAATTTCTCGGGACATTGAAGGAGTATAGAGGCTAGATCATAGTATTTGGCCTC